>CAJQZJ010001638.1:19191397-19236584 GCA_907164525.1 Lophiomys imhausi | reverse complement strand
TATATCTAACTCAGCTTTCATACTAACTTGCCTCATAATTTTAAAAATATCTTCTTAGATCAAGAACACACTCTTGATTCCTAAACAACTCAAAATTTAACTATGAGACTCTAGCTATCTATTCTCCAACCACCTCAGAGACCTGAGAGGGATAAATATATCTGATTATATAGGAAGTGCAGGGCCTGCAGCTTCCAAAACTAAAAAATGACATACCAGTGGCTGCCTGGACAGTTCCCATTTTCTCTCCATACATTACAGCATCAATCTTCAGCCATTTGGCCCCATTTCTCTGACAGACATTGGTTGTAGAGCAGGAATTATGAAGGACTTACCTACCCTGTCTTGGCAGAGCTAGCTTTATACCTTTGTATACTGATACAAAATTAATATTATATTTGGCTAAATTGGTATTGATCATTGTATATTAATGTAAATTTAAGATTGTATAGGGCTACATCGGTATTGATCTTTGTATATTGATACAAAATTAAGATTATATTTGGCCACAATGGTATTGACCCTAGTATATTAATGTAATATTAAGATTGTATTGGGCTACATTGGTACTGATCTTTGTATATTGATACAAAATTAAGATTATATTTGGCCACATTGGTATTGATCTTTGCATATTGATACAAAGGTATTGTTTGTAGTAATACTTAAAAATGAAATGTCAAGTTTTGACCTCGCGCTACCAACCGACATAAACTGTTTAGGATAATTAAGAAACGGAAACTAATAGTCGTGAAAACGTGTCATTTTGTTAGTTACTATGACAGTCTATCACAGTTATTTTCTAAGCTACTCAGAAATCAAGTTGCTAAGAGACAAGCAATATTTGCTTATCTAAATACAAGAGATAGATAGGGCATCTTCAAAAACCTCAAGAGATCTGCAGAATATGGCATTCAAAGATGTTTTCTTAACTTAAGATTTTTTGATATCGAGACATGTCAGCTCCTGACAGCACCCCCTATATTACTCCAAGTAGAAGATGAGCATCGAAGAATCTCCAGTGGGAGATGATTAAATTGGTGGTAAGCCATTCTCTTGGCAAGAAAAACCACTTGCTTCAACTGTAGACAGACTTCTGTCCAAAAAGGACAAAACTTGGAAGCAGGTAAGTCGACAGCCTAGCTCTGCCAAGACAGGGTAGGTAAGTCCTTCATAATTCCTGCTCTACAACCAATGTCTGTCAGAGAAATGGGGCCAAATGGCTGAAGATTGATGCAGCCCAGGTTTCTAAGCAGTGCCCTATGACATTGCGAGCCTTTTCTCCACTCATAGGTGTAGCATGTATGATACCTGAGCAGGTATCCACAGACACATGAACATATTTTAAGGTTCCAAATTCTGAAATGTGGGTAATGTCCATTTCCCAGATTTTGAGTGGCATCAACCCTCTAGGGTTCACTCCCACACTGGGAGGATGATGATGAATCACACACTGAGGACAGTCCAAAACCACTTGTTTAGCATCTGCTCTAGACAAATGGAATTTCTGCTGTAGAGTTTTTGCATTTACATGAAATAATTGGTGAAACTGTCTGGCTTGGTCCAGGAATGAGCTCCAAAAAATGCATGTCATCCTAGTCCATTGATCAACTTTATCATTACCCTCACTTAATGGTCCAGGTAATCCTGCATTGGCTCTGATATGTTGAATATAAAAACACCTTTTCCTCTGCCAGATTAAAACTTGTAACTCTTGTAATAAGGCACATACAGTACTACTATTCTTAATAGGACCTGCTAATTCTAATACTTTCACTGCGTTGACCACATAAACTGAATCTGAGATCAAATTGAATGCAAATTGACATCTTTTAAACACCTCAATCACTATTTTCAACTCTACTATTTGGGGGGAGCCCGGTTGAAATTGACATAACACGGGCTCTTGTCTTTCTATCAAATAGGCTCCGCAGCCTGTCTTTGAGCCATCAGTAAACACATTTGGTGACCCTTGAAGTGGTACTGCTGAAGTAACCTTAGGGAATATCACTGGGTGCTCCTTAAAAAATGATAGCAATGGATGCTTAGGATAATGGTTATCAATCACTCCTTCAAAGCTACATTGCAATATTGCCCAATCATCTACAGTGCCACACAAAATCTTAATTTGATGACTGGAATAGGGCACTATTATACTGGCAGGAGCAACTCCAAAAGACTGCAAGCATTGTAGGATACCATTCAAGGCTAAAGCAGCAACTGCAGTGGGATAATGTTCTATGGATTTTTTTGGAGAAATCTTTGAATAGGTCCATAATAATGGTCCATCCTGCCATAACAATCCTGTAGGTTGACCATAGGTGGCAAATATGCACAATGAAATGGGCTGTCCTTCCTGCCATCTCTTTAGGAAGGCACTCTGTAACCTTTCTTCCACTTTACATAAAGCTTTTCTTGCTTCTTCTGTTAATTGCCTAGGAGAATTAAGTGCTGAATCACCTTTCAAAATGTCATATAGGGGTCTTATTTCATAATTTGGTAGCTTCAAATAGCCTCTTACCCAATTGATATCTCCTAACAACCTTTGAAAATCATTTAAAGTCTTTAAATTATCTTTTCTTATCTCAATCTTTTGAGGTATTATCTTTTCAGGTCCAACCTTCGCTCCTAAATAATCAACCACATTTTCCTTTTGAACCTTATCAGGAGCAATAAACAACCTTTTCTTTTTTAATAATTGAACTAATTCTTCATAGGCCCGATCTAACATTTGTTCACTCTTAGCTGCCAGTAAGATATCATCCATATAATGAACACATCTCAAATCTGGAAAATTCTTTCTCAAGGGAGCAATGGCTTCCCCCACATATAGTTGGCACATAGTGGGGCTGTTTGCCATGCCCTGGGGTATTACTACCCATTCAAACCGCTGATCAGGTTCCTCATGGTTACAGGATGGAACAGTAAATGCAAATCTCTCACTATCTTTGGCACACAAAGGGATGGAGAAAAAACAATCCCTTATATCTATAACTATAATGGGCCATGAGGCTGGAAAAGATGATAAAAGCGGCAAGCCACGTTACACTGGGCCCATGGTCTGCATTTGTTGATTTATGGCGCGCAGGTCATGCAACAATCTCCATTTTCCAGATTTCTTTTTAACGACAAAGATAGGTGTATTCCAGGGAGATACAGATGGTTTTATATGCTTTAAAGACATCTGTTCATCCACCAACTCTTTGGCTGCATTCAATTTTACAGAGGAAAGTGGCCACTGAGGAACCCATACTGGATCCTCCGTCTTCCAAGTTATGGGAATGCCCTCCTCAGTGGCCCCTAGGAAAAACCCAGTCCCTGTCTCTTTTGTCTTTGCTGCATAGATATGGGACTCTTCCGCCCCTGCAAATATTTTCCTATTCCAAAGCCTGGAGCATATCCCATATCTTGCATCATACGTTGGGCTGAATCAGAATAATCATTACTCAATTTAAATCCCATATCCTTTAAAAGGTCTCTTCCCCAAAGGGAGATAGGGAGCTCAAGTACATATGGCTGCATTTCTCCTGAGTGGTTTTCTTGGTCCTGTCACTTTAATAATCTTGTACTCATATCTGGAGTCTCAGCATAACCCAGGCCTTGAAGTGTTTGAGAAGAGGCTTGTACGGGCCAACCTGAAGGCCAGTCTTTCTTTGCTATGATACTCCTATCAGCCCCAGTATCCAAAAGGCCCAGGATCTTTTTACCATCAACTTTTAACTCCAAGACGGGGCGTTGGTCCAAATCCAAGGAGAGAAAAGTCAGATCTGTGCCCGTGGACCCAAAATCATCTTTTCCTCACTCTCTATCCTTTGCCGCATAGCGATCATGTAAGCTCGGCAACATGATCAACTGAGCAATTCTATCTCCAGGAGAGATAGCTGTTATACCACGGGGGGAGGCTACCATGATCTTAACCACTCCTGTATAATCTGGATCTATAACTCCAGGATGGACAATAAGTCCTCTTAAGGCTGATGATGACCTCCCTAACAGCAAACCAACTGTACCAGGTTCAAGGGGTCCTTTAAAATCTGTTTCAATTAACTGGACCCCCATTTGGGGCGTTAATACGAGTCTGGTGGTGGAGCAGAGGTCCAAATCTGCTGAGCTTGTAGTGGCTCTCCGCAGTCTCTCGGATGGCAGAGGGTTGGCCATCTCTCTTGATTCTGTTCTTTGTCCTGATTCTCTACTGCCCCATATATTTGTGGGCCCTGGGGTCGTGGGCCCCGCTGTCCATTTTTTGGACGAGCGCCACCATAACATTGAGTTAAAGGCTGGCCATGGATGTCTGTCACTGAACGGCATTCATTAGCCCAATGGTTCCCTTTTTTACATTTTGGGCATAACCCCGGCCACCTGGGGCGTTGTACACTTCCTGTACTTTCTGTACTCCTTCCCCTGGGGCACTGTCTTTTAAAGTGTCCCATCTTGCCACACTTAAAACAAACTCCTGAACTTCCTCCACATTTTCTGGTCAACTGTACTACTGCGGCAGCAAGACCAGCATTCGTTAATGGCCCTCCAAGTTCTCTACACACTTTCATCCAGGCTTCTAGCCCTTTGTTCTTGTAAGGGGTGATAGGGGCTCTACACTCTTTGGTACATTGCTCATATACCAACTGTTTTATTAGTGGCAAGGCAGCATCCGGGTCACCAAAAATCTTCCCTGCTGCTTCCACCATTCGTGCCACAAAGTCTGAAAAGGGCTCCATGGGGCCCTGTAGAATCTTAGTTAAGTTCCCACTCACCTCCCCTTTATTAGGAAGAGATCTCCAAGCCTTGATAGCTATCTTGTTTATTTGCTCATAAACCTGAATAGGATATCCTATCTGCTGGTTGGCAAATCTCCCCTGCCCAAGCAGCATATCTCTATCCCAGGCTGGATTTCCATCTCTCTGATTAATGGCTGCTTGCTCAGTGGCATACTCAATCAAGAAAGCTTTCCAGTCTAAGTATTGCCCTGGACTTAAGCAGGCGCGGGCCAGGCCACTCCAATCACTCGGAGTCATACAATGTCTGCTTAATGCTTCCACTTGAGCCATTGTAAAAGAAGCGGTAATACCATAGGTACGAACCGACTCTGCAAGGGATTTAACTACCTTAAAATCAAGCGGTTCCTCATACCTTTTCCCTTGTGGGTCTTGGTATACCGGATAGGCAAACTGTAATTCTGTTCTTACTTGTGTCCACATCCCCGGGCAGAAAGATCTCCCTACTTTCAGGGACTGAACAGGCTGATCTATCTGAATGGCTTCTGGATATGGAGGGGGAGTTGAAGGCGCCGCGGCAACGGCTTTACTTACACCGACCACCACCAACATGGCTGAAGGCGCTGCGGCAATGGTTTCACTTACACCGACTGCCGCCAACATGTCTTTCTCTTTTACCCTTTTCTTTTCCCTTTTTCTAATAGCAGTCCTCTCCAACTGTTCTATTAGAGCATGTAGCTCTCCTTCAGAATCCGTGCCCTCTGAGTCCTCACAATCTCTAAAATCTCTAAAATCTCTAAGATCGGGATAGAGAAGAACCTTCTTTTTGCTTCCCTTTTCACTGTCTGCCTGCTCAAATCTTTTGCCTTTGTTACTTTCCTTTTCACTGTCTTCCTGATCAGATCTTTCCCCTTGCAGCAGTTCCAAGGCTGATTCTCCCTCCTTGATTGCGTTACAGCATCTCTGATCTTCTAAACAACTCCTCACAATCTTCCAAATTGGTCTTACTCCATGCTTCAGAGTCCCTTGCTCCCAAGCAAAATCCAAGTCCCTGCCTAATTTGTCCCAGCAGGATACCATAAGATTCCCGGACACCGCAAACCACAGAGCCACGGAATCGCATTCATTCAAAAATCTCTCTAGGGTAGACTTCTTAATTTTCAAATTCCTAGCTAAAAGTAGCTCCTGAAGAGCCAGAAAAATTGGATGTGACTCAGACAATCCCATGATTAAAAATTTACTTTCGGTTCGCAGTTTCCCCGCGAAACTTTACCTTTTGTTCACAACTTCCCGCGAAACTTTACCCTTTGTTCACTATCTCCGCGAAACTTTACCCTTTGTTCGCTATCTCCGCGAAACTTTACCTTTTGTTCGCTATTTCTGTGAAACTTTATTGTCCCAATTTATCCCAGGAACTTACCAGTGCACTTCCCCTGACTGCAGGAGTTCTGAGTCTTTTCTGGGTCCCCATACGGGCCACCACTTGTCGCGTCCCCCTCGACCAGCAAGGATGATGCAACTCGCAAAAGCTCTTCTCAAGCAGTTTATTCAGGTCCCTTGAAAACAGTCTTCCGAATGCCCGGGCAGACCCAACCCACAGGCTAAGTACTATATGAACAGCCAATCAAGTAAAGCCACGTGGTGCTATCTTACAGGCCCATGTATGCGGAAGCAAGTCAGATTAGCGGTCTTAACCAAATATGGACTTGTTTACCACCGAGAGCGCTCACCGTCGGGCTGGTGGAAGGCGGAGACCGGCGCCATCTTTAGGGCGTGGCACGTCGCAGCTCTCTACAAATACCCTCCCATTCTATTCCCCCCTCTCTATCCTTTCTTCCTCAAATGAGGGCAGTCCCCACATACCACTCCCCCTCAGTTCCTCAGTCACATGAGGGCAAAGAACTTCCTCTTGCACTGGGGCCTGAAGGCAGTTCAGCTAAGGCAAGGTGTTCCACTAATAGGCAACAGAGTCCATGACGCAGTGCTTGGTGGAGTTTCTTGTAAGACAGTTATGCCGGGTTCCTGTCTCTTTAGGTTTTGGGCTTGTAGGATGGTTGTCCTGTATTATTGGCTAATGTCCAGTTATAAGTAAGTACATATTATGTGTATCTTTCTGGGTCTGTGTACCTCACTCAAAATGAGTTTTTCTAGCTCCATCCATTTGGCGTCACATTGCATGATTTCCTTGTTTCTGATAGCTGAGTACCTGAGCTGTGGAACATACATTGTGTAGATGTACCACAGTTTTTTAATCCATTCAATAGTTGAGGGACATCTGGGTTATTTCTAGTTTCTAGCTATTACAAACAAAGCTGCTATGAACATAGTTGAGGAGATGTCCTTGTGGTTTGGTGAAGAATCTTTTGGAAATATGCCTAGAAGTAGTATGGCTGGGTCTTGAGGTAGAGCTATTCCAAGTTTTCTAGGATATGAACAGACTGATTTCCATAGTAGTTGTACAAGTTTGCACTCTCACCAACAATGGAGGAGTGTTTCCCTTTCTCCACATCCTTGACAGAATGTGCTATCACTTGAGTTTTTGATCTTAGCCATTCTAACATGTGTAAGATGGAATCTCAGAGCTGTTTTGAGTTGCATTTCTCTGATGATTAAGGATGTTAAGTATGTCTTCAAGTGTCTCTTAGCCATTAGACATTCCTCTTTTGTAAATTCTCTCTTTAGCTCTGTTTCCT
Source organism: Lophiomys imhausi (assembly GCA_907164525.1). Lineage (NCBI taxonomy): Eukaryota > Metazoa > Chordata > Mammalia > Rodentia > Muridae > Lophiomys > Lophiomys imhausi. The sequence goes on along the minus strand of CAJQZJ010001638.1, from coordinate 19,229,179 downwards.
ACTTTTGATTGGACTATTTGGTTTCTTGGTGTTTAAAATCTTGAGCTCTTTCTTGAGTAAATTTTGGATATCAGCTCTCTGTCAGATGTATGGTTGTTGATGATCTTTTCCCAATCTGTAGGCTGCTATTTTGTTCTAATGACAGTGTCCTTTGCCTTCAGAAGCTTTTCAGTTTCTTTTTAAAAATATTTACTTATTATTTCAGGTTACATTTCCATCACAGTATCCTCTTTTCACCCCTCCAAGTCCTGACCTCCCACCCTCTACCCCCATCCCTTCCATCCCACTCCTCTGGAGTGAAGTGTCCCTACATAACAGAACCTCCCCCCAATTCAGCAGTCATATTAGGGTCAAGAGCCTTCTCCTACACTGGAGGCCTACAAGGCACCGTCACTAAGGCAAAGGGTCTCATTGACAGCAAACAAAGTCTATGTTTATGTTCCCTTTGGTGCATTGGTTGTAGTATAGTTATCCTGTACTATATGGCTAAAATTGCTTTTCAGTTTCTTGAGGTCCCATTTATTGATTGTTGGTCTTAGAGCCTGAGTTATTGGTGTTCTATTCAGGAAGTTGTCTCCTGCGTCAATGAATTTGAGAATTTTCCCCACTTTCTCTTCTATTAGATTTAGTATTCCAAGTTTTATGTGTAGGTCTTTGATCCACTTGAACTTGCATTTTGTAAAGGGTGATAACTATGAGTCTATTTGTATTCTTCTACGTGTTGACATCCAGTTAGACCAGCACCATTTGTTGAAAATGCTGTCCTTTTTCCATTGTACAGTTTAGGCTTCATTGTCAAAAATCAAGTGGATGTAGGTGTATGGGTTAATTTCCGGGTCTTCAATTCGATTCCATCGATCCACTTGTCTGTTTCCATACCAGTATCATACTGTTTTATTACTATTGCTCTGTAACACAGCTTGAAATAAGGGATGGTGATACCTCCAGATTTTCTTTTATTGTACAGGATTGTTTTAGTCATTCTAGGTCTTTTTGTTTTTCCATATGAAGGTGAGAATTTTTCTTTCAAGGTCTGTACAGAATTGTACTGGTATTTTTTTTTATTTAAATACTTTATTTTTTTTTCTTCAAGTTACATCTCAGTCACAAACCCCTCCCTTTAGAGAATATCTGTGATAGACTGTCATAGTAGCTAACAAAGTGGCATGTTTGCATGACTAGGAGTTTGTTTTATTTAACTATCCTAGACCGTTTTAGACGGTTGGTATCAAGAGGTCAGAGCTTTACATTTTATTTTTAAGTATCTCTAGGTATGATACCATTAGGAAGCATTACCTTTAAATTTGTATCCATATACAAAGATCTATTCAATTGTGGTTAAATATACTCTTAATTATGTATCAATATACCAAGATCAATGCCTATGAAGCCCAATACAATATTAATATTACATCCATATACAAGGGTCAATACCATTGTGGCCAAATATAATCTTAATTTTGTATCAATATACAAAGATCAATACCGATGTAATCCAATACAATCTTATTTTTGCACAATAAACAATGGTCAATACCACTTTAGCCAAATATACTACTAATTTTGCATCAATATACAAAGGTATAAGGGCATATTCAATAATCTGCCCCTTCTTCTTGGACCTTCCTGTGCTATGTCTATATCTCATTTTTCTCAAGCCTATGCAGTCCTACATAGGAGAGGAAGAAGGATATAGAAAAGGAAAAGTAGGAAGTCCCTGGGGCTCACCTCCAAAACCCATTAAACAGGACCATTTATCAGCTTGTAATCTCTTCCCCTAAATATCGGAGTTTTCAGTTATCATTCAAATAACCAAAAACAAGGGCGGAGAAACACCTTCCCCACAACTCTGGGCATGGGACGTCGCTCTCTTAAAGTGACTTCCTGCTGATTTGGGTCATAGTAGACCTGTTTGGGGCCCGAACCCAAATGGAAAAAATGGTTAAAAATGTTAGTACACTCCTTTTATGTTCAGTCCTTCTGTTCTCAGCTGTTTAGATGACCTAAGGGGTTTGTAGGCAGAAGCTGATCTTGCAGGCTTCACTGAGGTTCCTGCTGGGGCATTGTGTAGAGTTGAACGGTCCCAGTGACACTGGATTGCCGTGGTGGTTGCAGGCCCCCGATGGAGACCGCTATTGAGGAAATCTGCCAGGCAGAATCAACTGGGTCACTCGTCCTCCTTGGTGCCTGATTCTGCTCTCTGCTGAGGATTTCGCTGTCCAGCCGTCCCCGGGCTCCCCTAATGGATGCTTCAATTCTCCTGGAAAGATAAGAACAGAGCCCTGCCCCAATCCCAACCCTAGGACAATTGCCCTCTTTTTTTTTTTTTTTTTTGGAGGGGGGTGGCTAGGTAGTACATCTCCTGAAGCAATTTGGCCTTCCGGCATTATCTTTCAATCCGGGTAAAAGAAGAAATTCTGTCACCTTGGAGCTAAACCAGCTCTAGTGTATATATTTTGAGATCCCAAAGGACAATCGGCCTCCATCGAGAAGGCCTTTTGTAAGTAGCCTCCAAACCTAGGTCCCTCCAAATCCCATGTGTGTGTCTCTGAGCTCTAATTATTAGGATCAGAGACCTGTGTTTCCCATCTGAAGGGATCAAAGATGTGTTCCACCACTCCTGGATCGAAGTCTTTCTCTATTTAGAGTTTGCCCTGCATCAGGCTGACCCTGAGCTCCAGGATCTGCCCATTTCTGTCTCCAGTGTGCTGGGAGCTGGGACCAAGGGTGTACTCTTCTTGAATGGTGGGACCAAGAGTATGCACCCTCACCACCCCGCTCCATATGACTCCAGAATACATATGACCACCAACTCTACGGTGCTCCCCACCCCACTCCGTTTCCACTGAAGTCAAAGGCATGGGCCAATACCACAGTTCTCTTGTATTTTACCTTAGCTCCACGTCTTCTCTACACCTGGAGGTCTGCAAAACCAGGCCGAACGGCTGTATCCTCTATTCCATTCACAGTGTTTAGCCCTGCCACCTGCCCTTTTTTTTTAGTTAATAAATATATTTGTTTGTTGCTTAAGGTTACATCTTTATCATATTGTCCTCTTTTCCCGCTTCCCAGCCCCACCCTCCCATGCACTACCCCCTGACCTTTCCTTCTTGTTCCTCTGGGGTGGAGTGTCCCTGCTAACAGTCTCTCACCACAGATCAGGAGTCATATGAGGGCCAAGAGCCTCTTCATTCACCGGGGGCCGACGAGGCAATACTGCCAGTGAAAGGTGTCTCCTTGCTACTGGGGGAATACTAAAAAAAAAGACCAACAAACACACAAACCCACAAAAACAAAGAATATCAACAAAAAAAAGAGAGGAAAAAGAGAAGGGAAAAGGAAAAAGAAAAAAGAAAAAAAAGAAGGAAAAAGAAAAAGATAAAAAAAAATTTAAAAAAAATTTATGTCCATGTACCTTTTGGTGTGTTGGTTGTAGTACAGATATCCTGTACGATATAGTTAAAATCCTACTATAAGTGAGTAGATGCCATGTGCCTCCTTCTGAGACTGGGTTAGCTCACTCAGGATGAGCTCCTCTAGATCCACCATTTGGTTGCAAATTGCATGATTTCATTGTTTCTTATAGTTGAGTAATATTGCATTGTACAGATATACAACAATTTTTTAATCCATTCTTCAGTTGAGGGACATCTGGGTTGTTTCCAATTTCTAGCTATTATAAATAAGGCTGCTATGAGGAGACTTCCCTATGTCTCCATGAGAGGTCCTTTGGGTGTATACCCAGAAGTGGTATGGCTGGGTCCTGAGGCAAGGTTATTCCTAGATTTCTAAGATATCGCCAGACAGACCTCCATAGTGGTTGCACAAGCCTGCACTCCCACCAACAATGGAGTAGGGTTCCCCTTTCTCCACACCCTCGCCAGCATGCGCTATCATTTGAGCTCTTTATCTTAGCCATTCTAACAGGTGTTAGGTGGAATCTCAGGGTCGTCTTGAGTTGCATTTCTCTGATGATTAAGGATGTTGAACATTTCTTCAGGTGTCTCTCAGCCCTTAGTGATTCCTCCTTTGTGAATTCTCTATTTAGCTCCGTGTCCCATTTTTTGATTGGATTATTTGGTTTCTTGGCATTTAGTTTCTTGAGTTCTTTGTAGATTTTAGATAATAGCCCTCTATCAGATGTGGGGTTGGTGAAGATTTTCTCCCAGTCTGTTGGTTGCCGTTTTGTTCGAATGACAGTGTCCTTTGACTTACAGAAGTTTTTCAGTTTCATGAGGTCCCATTTCTTGATTGTTGATCTCAGGTCCTGAGCTGTTGGTGTTCTGTTCAGGAAGTTGTCACCTGTGCCAATGAGTTCGAGGGTTTCTCCTACTTTTTCTTCTAGTATCTTTAGTGTGGCCGGCCTAATGTTAACGTCTTTGATCCACTTGGAATTAAGTTTTGTACAAGGTGATAGGTATGGGTCTAAATTCATTTTTTTGCAAGTGGACATCCAGTTGACCAGCACCATTTGTTGAAGATGCTGTCCTTCTTCCATTGTGCGGTTTTGGCTTCTTTGTCAAAGATTAGTTGGACATAGGTGTGTGGGTCCATGTTTGGGTCTTCAATTCGATCCATTGATCCACTGGTCTGTTTCTATAACAGTACCATGCTGTTTTTATTACTGTTGCTCTGTAGTACAGCTTAAAATCTGGGATGGTGATACCTCCAGATGTTTTTTCATTGTACAGCATTGATTTAGCTATTCTGGGCTTTTTGTTATTCCATATGAAGTTGAGAATAGCCTTTTCCAGGTCTACAAAAAATTGTGTTGGTATTTTGATAAGAATTGCATTAAATCTATATATTGCTTTTGGTAGGATAGCCATTTTTATTATGTTGATCTTACCTATCCATGAGCATGGGAGATCTTTCCATCTTCTAAAGGCCTCTTCCATTTCTTTCTTCAGGGGCTTGAAGTTCTTGTTATATAGGTCCTTTACATGCTTGGTTAGAGTTACCCCCAGGTATTTTATGTTGTTTGTGGGTATTGTGAAGGGGGTTGTTTCCCTTATTTCTTTCTCGGTATATTTGTTTGTTGTATAAAGAAGGGCTTCTGATTTTTTTTGAGTTAATTTTGTATCCACCCACCTTGCTGAAGTTGTTTATCAGCTGTAACAGTTCTTTGGTGGAGTTTTTGGGGTCGCTTATGTATACTAACATATCATCTGCAAATAGGGATAATTTGACTTCTTCATTTCCAATTTTTACCCTTTGATCTCCTTTAATTGTCTTATTGCTCTAGCAAGGACTTCAAGTACAATATTGAAGAGATATGGTGAAAGTGGACATCCTTGTCTTGTCCCTGAATTTAGAGGAAATGCTTCAACCTTCTCTCCATTTAATTTGTTGTTGGCTACTGGCTTGCTGTATATTGCCTTTATTATTTCTAGGTATGGTCCTTGTATGCCCGTTCTCTCCAGAACTTTTAGTATGAAGGGGTGTTGGATTTTGTCAAATGCTTTTTCTGCATCTAGCGAGATTATCATGTGGTTTTTTTCTTTCATCTTGTTTATGTGGTGAATTGCATTGATAGACTTTCGTATATTGAACCATCCCTGCATTCCAGGGATGAAGCCTACTTGATCATGGTGTATGATACTTTTTGATGTGTTCTTGAATTCGGTTTGCTAGTATTTTATTAAGTTTTTTTGCATCTATATTCATGAGGGAGATTGGTCTGAAGTTCTCTTTCTTTGTTGGGTCTTTGTGTGGTTTAGGAATCAGAATGACAGTGGCCTCATAGAATGAGTTTGGCAGTGTTCTTTCTGTTTCTATGTGGTGGAAGAGTTTGAAAAGTATTGGTGTTAGTTCCTCTTTGAAGGTCCTGTAGAATTCCATGCTAAAGCCATCTGGGCCTGGGCTTTTTTTGATTGGGAGATTATTAATGACTGTTTCTATTTCCTTGGGTGTTAATGGGATGTTTAAGCTGTTAATCTGATTTTGATTTAGTTTTGGTAGGTGGAAATTATCGAGGAAATTTTCCATTTCGCTTAGGTTTTCATATTAGTGGAATATAGATTTTTAAATTAATGCCCAAATATTTTCTTGATCTCCTCAATGTCTGTTGTTATTTCTCCCTTTTCATTTCTGATTTTGTTGATTTGGGTTCTTTCCCTTTGCCTTTTAGTTAATTTGGGTAGGGGTCTGTCTATTTTGTTGATTTTCTCAAAGAACCAACTCTTGGTTTCATTGATTCTTTGTATAGTTCTTTTTGATTCTAAGTTGTTGATTTCAGCTCTACTTTTGATGATTTCCTGCCTTCTGCTCTTCTTGGGAGTGTTGGTTTCTTTTTTTTTCCAATTCACCCAGCTTAGCTGTTAGTTCACTAATATTAGCTGTCACAATTTTCTTTTTGAAAGCACTTAGTGCTATGAAATTTCCTCGTAGCACAGCTTTCAATGTATCCCATAGGTTTGGGTATGTTATGTCTTCATTGTCGTTGGATTTTTAAGAAGTCTTTGATTTCCTTCTTTATTTCTTCCCTGACCCAGTGGTCATCCAGTAAGGAGCTATTCAATTTCCATGTGTGTGTAGGCTTTCTGTTGATTCTTTTGCTGTTGAAGACCAGCTTTATTCCGTGGTGGTCTGATAACATACAAGGTGTTATTTCAATTTTCTTGTATTTATTGAGACTATCCTTGTGACCAACTATGTGGTCGATTTTGGAGAAGGTTCCTCGGGGTGCTGAGAAAAAGGTGTATTCCTTTGTGTTTGTGTGAAATGTTCTGTAGATACCTGTTAGGTCCATTTGTTTCATGATCTCTGTTAGACTCAATATTTCTCTGTTTGTCTTCTGTCTTAATGATCTGTCCATTGTTGTGAGAGGGGTGTTGAAGTCTCCCACTACTAATGTGTTGTGATCGATGTGCGATTTAAGTTTTAGAAGTGTTTCTTTTACAAAAGTAGGTTCCTTTGTATTTGGGGCATAGATGTTCAGTATTGAGATTTCCTCTTGATGAATATTCCCCTTAATAAGTATATAGTGCCCTTCTTTGTGTTTCTTCATTAACTTCAGTTGGAAGTCTGTTTTGTTTGATATTAGGATGGCTACTCCAGCTTGCTTCCTGGGTCCATTTGCTTGGAAAACCTTTTCACAGCCCTTTATTCTGAGGCAGTGTCTATCTTTCGTAGTTACACGTGTCTCTTGTATACAGCATTAGGAAGGGTCTTGCTTGCGGATCCACTCTGTAAACCTATGTCTTTTTATTGGGGAGTTGAGTCCATTGATGTTGATGGATATTAGTGACCTGGGGTCATTATTTCCCATTAGTTTTGTATAGGTGGTGGTCCTGTGTCTCTTTTGGTTTAGTTGCTTAGGGGTTTTCTATTCCCTTTGTTTTCTTGGGTGGAGTTTTCTTCTCTGGGTTGGGATTTTCCTTCTAGGGTTTTCTGTAGGGCTGGGTTTGTGGGTAGATATTGTTTAAATTTGATTTTGTCGTGGAATATCTTGTTTTCTCCATCTATGTTGATAGAGAGTTTTGCTGGGTAAAGTAGTCTGGCTGGGCACCTATGATCTCTCAGGACTTGTAGTATATCTGACCAGGCCCTTCTAGCTTTTAAAGTTTCTGAGGAGAAGTCAGGTGTAATTCTGATGGGTCTGCCATTGTATGTGACTTGACCTTTTTCTCTTACAGCTTTTAATATTCTTTCTTTGTTCTGTACATTTGGTGTTTTAATTATTATGTGGCGAGAGGAGTTTCTTTTCTGGTCTAATCTGTTTGGTGTTCTGTAAGCCTCTTGGATTTTTATTGGCATCTCTTTTTTCAGGTTTGGGAAGTTTTCCTCTATGATTTTGTTGAAAATATTTCCTGGACCTTGGAGTTGGGAGTCCTCTCTTTCCTCTATACCTATAATTCTTAGGTTCCATTTTTTCGTTGAGTCCTTGATTTCTTGGATGTTGTGGGTGAGAGATTTTTTAGCCTTCTCATTTTCTTTGGATGTTGTACTGATTTCTCCCGCTGAATCTTCCATGCCTGAGATCCTGTCTTCCATCTCTTGCATCCTATTGTTGATACTCACATCCGTAGTTCCTGTTCTCTTCCCTTGGTTCTCCACTTCCTCTTTTAACTCTGACTGTGTTTTCTTTATTGTTTCTATTTCTATTTTCATGTCTTGTATGATTTTGTTCATTTTGTACATTTCCTTCTCCAGCTTGCTTGTTTTTGTATGAAAATCTTTCATTGCTTTTTCCTTTTCCTCTTCAAGCTCTGTCACCTTGGCTTGGAGCTCTTTAATGGTGTTGTTCCTTGTTTTGAGTTGTATAATTGTGGCTTCTTTGAATTCCTTCATAGATTTAAGTTCTTCTTGCAGGGACCTATCACTTTCCATAATGCAGAATTGTCAACGTTTTCATGTGTTTCTGTTGGTGTGAAGTCATCCGAATTGGATGAGCTAGGATAATTCTGCTTTGTTGGAGTCATATTTCCTTGATTTCTATTTTTTTTTTGACCTTTGGCCATTGGATGTGTTTAGCTGTCTGTTCTTGTCGTTTTCTGTGCTTGGATCCACAGTGGATGATTTGGTGCAGGGACGAGTTACTTGGCTATCTGTCGTTGCTTACAGGGGGATTTCAGGGTCACTGTGGTTTTAATCGCCTGAGGCACTGTGAGCTGGTGCAGCCTATTCCCAGGTTGTGAGTAATGGACCGGGATTATTTCACTGCTCCCAATTCAGACTTTTCTATGTTGAACTCTGAGTTATCAGCCTGTAATGATTCTGATGGTATGGGCCTGTTTGCCCAGGCACAGATTCTGTGGGCTTAGTTTGTCATCACGGAGGCTGACAGGGTCTGGCTCCACACCTAATATGTCAGGATTTTCCAGAATACAGCTATGGTCCTGATTTCTGGTTTCTCACTAGGCTTCTCGCCACAGGCCTGGCCTCTGTTCCTGATTTCCTCCCTGACTGCGCAGCTGCGGGTCTCCCTCCCTGGCTGCCTGGCTGTGTGAGCACGAGCCCCCGGATCCTCCGGCCGCCTGAGTGGTCCTCTCGCCCCAGCAGCTCAGCCGTGGGTGCGCGGATCCCTGGCCCCGCCCACGCCTGGCTCTCTCCCCAGTTGTTCTGCTGTGGGATGGAGGGGATTTGGCCCTGCTAGCCTAGCCGGGCACCACCCCCAGCTGCGCTGATGTGAGTGCACAGGATTCAGCCCCTCCCACCCGCCTTTGTGTTCCCTTCTTCCTGCGCTCTCTCGGAACCTCCCGCCCTCCGCTTCACGAGCGGCTGCGGACCACCTGCTGAGCCTCCTGTTTGTTCCTTGCTAAGACTTCCACTATCTCGCAAAGTTTTTTAAGTAGGTATAAGTTCTACCTGAGGTGTGGCGAGTCCAATAGGCTAGTGAACTATAGCCAAGTGGCCTCTGATTGTGCCTGCTGTAAGTTGGGGACGATCTTACCAGGTGCCTCTCCAAATGGGAGTTCCAGAATCCCGGGTTTAGTGGCTTCCGTGTCTGCGAGAGATGGGGAGAGAGCCTTACCCTGGGACTTTTAACAGTCCCTTGGGAGCTGTGAGTGTTCCCGGGAGGGTCTAGCCCCTCCGGTTTTTGCACAGTGCCCAATAACTCTGTGTTTTTTATGGCTCTTTTTTCCTGCTTTCAAAATGTGTCAGTGTAGGTCGCCGCCATCTTCTTCCCCCTCTTGTATTGGTATTTTGATAGAAATTTCCCTTTAAAATATTTGACTCATTTTCATAACATGTATGTTATTTGACTTTGACAAAAATAAAGGACTGTCATTAGATGTCATGAAGATAAGGCAGTAGAGGGGAAATGAGCAGGGAAATAAAAAGAAGAAAGACATCTGTTTAAGACTTCGAGCTCTTTTTATTTTTGACTCTAGATTTCAATGTTCAGTAGTAATTTTAAAATCTAAAAATTCTTAAATATTGTCTATAGCATAATAATTCTAATTAGAAGAAAAACGTTGTCTCAAACATTTTAGGACTCTTCTCTTTAAAAATAGATGAAATGTTACATGAGTAGGAATAGTTAAATGATTAAAAATAATTATTATATTTTGTGCATCTGAAGGTTAATGACAAAGGAATAACAACTCATTCTTTCCAAAGAAAAGCAAGAGTTAATCTTGCCCTATAATAAATAACCCTGCTTCTAATGGAAACCAAAGATTAACTTTTGTGTGCAAAATCTTCTTTAGAAGAGAATTGCCCCTACTTTCTTCAACTCTTATGATGTTAGAGCAGTGATCATAAATCTCAAAGCATAGAGGTGCAAGGAGATTTGTGTAGTCAAAGAAATAATACATATCTAATTTTGTTTTTCTAGTTGATATAAATCACATTAAAAGAGGAATATTATGATGGCACCAACCAACCTAAGGATCAATCACAAAGTCTATTCCTCCATTTCTATCAATCTGTGCAAAGGTCTGGTCTGGCATCCTGTGGATTACTTCTGATTTCTCTAAATATAAAATGGTAAATGTGCTCTATAATCATCTATATGATTTATTTCATTATCGGAAGATTTAGTAGGATCATGAATATTTAATGGTCCTGGAGAAAAAAAATAGACTTTACAATATATCTCAAAATTGCCAAAAAAAGTGCTTAGATGGCAAACAACTCCATTTCCAAGGTGAAAATTTTATGGAATAAATGCAGAGACAGATGTTTTCAGAAATCACATTCCCCAGTCCCGAGTGAGACATGTTCTTACACATCACAGCATTAATAGTCACATTGTGTCACTTGATTTAGTACAGCATAATGCAGTGTGACTAATGCAGCCGTGTAGTGGATTCAGGTAAGAGAAAAATCCACCACCTAGGAACTGTGAGACAAAGATGTACTTTTTGTGAAAACAAAGGTTAAAAAAAAAATCAAGATTTCTCTGAAGCAGAAAAAAAAAAAAAAAGCAAAATCAAAAGCCACTGACACCAAACCCAGGGTTTTATTCCTAAACACATTACAGTTCACATTTGCAATGGTCCCTGAGAATGCCAGTGAAGAGAGTAGGCATCAGACATGAAAGCCCTTAAGCTGTTTGAACTTGACAGTGCTTAGTGGGGAGGGAGTATTTTCTTCTGTAGTGTGAATCTTCAAAAGACATTGGCTTTTCATCACTTGTCCTGCATAGGCCAGGTGACTCCTACACAGGCCCAGTTGTCAAACTATGATCCCCTACTTCAGCAGCATCTCTCAAATATACTTGAGACATTGAAGACATAGGAGGAGCAACTTCAGTGGACTGTTAATTAAATAGATGTGATGGAGGAGAATATGGAGCCAGTATAGGCCTTAAGGTAGTTTTCCTTGTGTTTATTCTTCTCTATTTTATTTTTGTCAGAAACATGTTCTGTGTGGATCTTTATGAATCTAATAAAATGAGTAAGTCAGAGAACAGGAAACCAAGTTGAAACCGTGAAGAATTAATTGTTCATTTTTCCCTCAAAAAGTTGCATTAATCTCTTAAAATTTTGTTTTTCTTCTTCTTTAGTTTATTCTTTGAAATTTTCATACACCATATATCTATCATGTTCTTTCCTATCCCCCAACTCCTCTCAGATACCACCTCTTTACAACACAACTTTATGTCTTTATGTTCTTTATGTTATTTCTCTAAAAATACACACAGACACACACACACACAAACACACACATATACATATGTCAAGAACTCCATAAGATGTAACTCATTCATATTCCTGGTAGTTTTATAGTCTCTCTCTCTCTCTCTCTCTCTCTCTCTTTCTCTCTCTCACACACACATACACACACACATATGCGTGTGTCTGTGTGTGTGTGTGTGTGTGTGTGTGTGTGTGTGTCTATAGCAATAGATCTTCATAAGGCTTTTCAAATTGTCTTTGGTGTTAGTTATTCCTCCCTGAAATCCTTCCTATACATTCTACTGCCATATCCCAACTCCGTTTTAACCTTTCTTTTCTATTTCCTTTTTACCCTTTTTTTTTCACTTTTGAGATTTTGAGTTTATTAACTTTAGGTAACAATAATTTAAAAGGTACAGGAGGGTTATATTACAGAAATATGCAAAAGTGACTATACAATAAAGAAAACTGATCATGGGTCAAACCGCTAACATACAATTTCATCAGTTAATGAGGAAGCTAGAGATCAATGTGAATAATTAACACTATATTTCCTTGGTCCCTTACTAGCTACATAGTATTTGTGGTTATTCTAAATGAAATACACATATCTAAAGTTTCAAAGCTAAAATCCACATATAAATGAAAACATAAAATGGTTATCCTTTGGAGTCTCGGTTACTTTACTTGGGATAATTCTAGCTCCATCAATCTACTTGCAAATTTTATAATTTCGTTTTTGTTAACAGATGAATAATACTCCATTGTATAAATATACCACATTTAATTATTATTTGTTAGTTGATGGACCCCTTCAATTGCTGGATGCTATGAATAGACTGGCAATGAACACGGATGAGTTTATATTTCAGTAGTGAGATAGAGTCTTTTGGGTATATTTGGTCAGTTATGGTAAAGCTGGATCTTGTGGTAGATTTATTTATGTTCACCTTTTTGAGGAAACTCTCCACTGATTTTCTTTTTTTTAACATTTATTTATTTCATCAAGATTAATCTCAACCACAGTCCCCTCTCTCCTCCCCATCCTGGTCCCACTTCTCCCTCACCCTCCTATCTGCTTTTTTTTTTTTTTTAATGTAAGGTGTATCTTTCTCCCCCCAACAGCTCCCCATTTTTGTCCAATGAAATGCTTATTTTCTTATAACAATAAATACAACATAAAACAAGACTTCTTGTTCCTGATGTTCTAGCCCTTATAGTCTTTTTACCCCCTCTTTTTACTCTTTCTTTCTTTCCTTCTTTCTTTTTCTTTTTTTCTTTTTTTTTAAAAGATTTATTTATTATGTATACAGTGTTCTGTCTGCAGGTGTATCTGCAGGCCAGAAGAGGGCACCAGATTTCATTATGGATGGTTGTGAGCCACCATGTGGTTGCTGGGAATTGAACTCATGACCTCTGGAAGAGCAGCCAGTGCTCTTAACCGCTGAGCCATCTCTCCAGCCCTCCTTCTTAGCCTGCAGTCTAAATGTAGTTATCGGGGCATTGTACTCAGCTGTGATTTCCTGTACGAGTCTGCATTTGCTATAAAGTAATGCTTCTTGATGAGGGGTGCACTTATCTGTGCATACAAAGATAAAACTTAAAGTGTAGGTCAGGTTTTATGCTAGTGTAGCAAGGAAGCAGTAGTAGAGTCTTTTCTAAGATCCATACATATTATATGAGAATAAAGTGATAATAATATATTACATTACATTAAAATTACGCTTGCCTCAACGAGATCCACACTTATAAGAAGACTTTTCAGATCTGTCCCCCTGAAATTAACTTAAAATGTAGTGTTGAATAGATTAAAGGTGTAAGTGGGTTGTACAATAGACAATTCCTGTAAAAAGAATTATGATGATGATCATCTACTATCATTTATCTACCATCAATACAATGTTTATTCCTATTACATTCTATAAAATGTGACATTTTACTTAAATTTCTTTAATAGGTCCTTGAGATAATACATACAACTATTTTTCTTATTTTAAAATTTGAAATCCTGGACACTGTTATTTTGTGAATTACCACAAAATTACATACCAATGATTGGCAATGACTAATTCAAACTTAGATACAAATGGCTACAAAAATCATACTTTTATCCACACTATATTATCCACATTATACTCTCTACAGACTGTCTTCAAGTAGCCCTTGAGGGTAGTGAAGAAACCTTGAAAAGGTACACAGTAAAGAAAATTATTCACTGTTTTAAAAATATAAAATCAGAATGTAAGACATGATATGCAAAATGAGCAAATTCTCCCTAAAGTGGCAAAATGAATATCAGCCTTGAGCAAAATATAGTCACAAGAAAACACACCTCACTAAGTTTGCCTCAAGGTACAGTGGGAGCAAACCGAACAGTCAATGCTAGAGCCAGCTGAGAAGTGACAAGGAGCAGGAATGTGTAGAAGCTGTTCAGCAGGAAGCAACCAGGTAACTCTCTCCTCAACTAAAGTGGACAGTGGAGAATCAGATACATTTTAATATGTAGTTGATCTATGCTGCTAACTGTTTTCATTCTTCAACTACCATTCTGATTATAATTTGACTTTCCATAACATATTACACATCTATGAGCTAGTTTTATTGTTTCTATACTTCATTATAAATTTATGACACTTCTTAGAGCTAAGCCTGGGCTGTCCCAATCATTGTAATAGTTCAATGAGTTTCTGGGTATTCAGCAACACTTACCATAGAAATGTGCCTGGTTTAAATGTTGAATTGCCATTTAAGTAAGGCACTGAGGTCTAGTCATTTTGTTGCATCTGAATTGGAGGCAATCTTTCTCCATTCTTTCTACTGAATAAACAGAAAGCTACACAATCTATACCTTCTCCTTGCTGAACAAACCAGACATGTATAACTAACCCATTCATGGAAATGAAAACAGAGAATAACAAGACCTCAAAAATTCCTCACTGGGATTAAAATACAAGCTTCCAAGAAGGATGTGTGGCCTTTCTTTCTTTTTTTTTCTTTCATTCTTTCCTTTTTCTTTTTCTTTTTTTTTTCTTTTTTTAGATTTTCAAAACAGGTTTTCTCTGTGTAACAGCTCTGGCTGTCCTAGAAATCACTCTGTAGACCAGGCTGGCCTTGAACTCACAGAGATGCTCCTGCCTCTGCCTCCCAAATGCTGGGACTAAAGGCGTGCACCACTATGCCCAGTCAGAAGGGTGTTCTTTCAACAAATTACTCATTATTTACATAGTAGTTCTCTTGCTGACATGTGGAAATGGTAAGATAATGTCTACCTGAAAATGTGAAAGAAAAATTAATGTAAATAACAAACATAGAATACCAGATGATATATAATAAGTATTTGTATGATAATAGTGATGACAATAATTATTATGGTAAAATCTTCAAGCTAGGTCACAAAAAAAGTAGGAACCAGTGAAATTATTCAGCTGGTAAAGACCCAATAGTCTAACTTGAGGCCACTGAACCCACATGGTGGAAGGAGATAACCAACTCTCATAAGTCCCCTAACCTCAACATATGCAGCATACCTGTACATGTGTACACACACACACACACATGATGGAGGGTGGCACTGAACCAAGGGGCTTGTAAATGCTAATCTAAGCAAGCACTCTACCAACTCCAGTTCTCATTAGTTTCAATTTGTGATACAAAATATCCATATTAACAGTACCTCAATATTCTACATTGAGAAGCTACTGCCAAATAAAAGCAGGAAAAACTTGGGAGTTTATCATTAACCAAACATCAGTTAAGACTGTATAGAAAGTCTTTATTTCTGTCCATTGTACCCACACTCTTGGGGGGGAAAGGCATGGCAATGTATAAAATATATTCTAGAGTAAGCTATATATTGGCAGAGGCTCAATAGATACTTAACTATGATGACATGTAGTAAAGGTGAAATTCTAACAAGCTTTGAAGTTTGTCTAAACATCTAAACAGCATCACACGTCACCAGCTATTATTTATCAAAGAAAACTAAAGGGTTGAACAATGGCTGAGTGTGTGCAGCAAGTGATGTGCAAGCAAGAGGCCCTCAGTAGGAGTCCTCGGAAGCCATGTAAAGTCAGGTACTGTTGCATGCATGCGATCCGTTTGCTAGTACAGCAAATGGAAAACAGAAACATTCCTGGAAGCTTGTGGCCTAGCACACAGCAGTGAACAAGTCTCAGGGTAGAAAGTGATGTACAATACCACGGATTGTCCTGATAGTCACAAGTGTATGCCTACACTCCAACACACACACACACACACACACACACACACAAAATAAGTAAAAATATAAATTCAATAAAGAAAAGATCAAGGGGTATTCAAAATATCTCCTGTGGGAGCTGGAGAGATGTCTCAGTAGTTAAGAGTATATACAGCACTTGTACAGGACCCAAGTTGAGTTTCCAGACCCTACTTAAGAGCATTCACAACTTCCTGTAATTTGAGTTCTGAGGTATCAGATGCTGTATTCTCACATCCATAGACACAGCACTGACATACACAAACCACCACATGAACATACATACAGAGAGAGAGAGAGAGAGAGAGAGAGAGAGAGAGAGAGAGAGACTTAATTTATAATAGTCTAAGTCCCTTCTTGTTAACTTTAGAAAGAGATGTGGGGGAGGTTTATTTTCTGACCTAAACAAGGTCATAGTAAACTCCTAAAGTCCTAAGCATACTAAAAGAGTATTTTTAAAAGGTAGTAAAGAATATGAACACTTAGATCATTGGAGCTGTGGAGATGGCTTAGTGGTTAAGAACCCTTGCTCCTCTTCTCGAGGAACGAGGTTCAACTTCCAGCACCTACGTGATTGCTCAGGACCAACTGTAACTCCTGTTCCAAAGGAGCTAATTGTCTGTGCGGGGACTGCAAGCATGTGCTACACAGAAATACATGCAAGTAAAACATCCACACATGAAATAAAAAGAAATCAATCAAAATAATCTTTTCTCTTTTAACAACAAATACAATACAAAAAAACAAAGGTAATTAGGACACAGTTACGAGGGCTATATGGCTTAGCATACATTCCCAATGTCCAGTCCATACGTATTTGGCAGCTGACTTTAACATTCTACTATCTAACCTTCTCCATGAGTTTAAAGCACTATATACAACTCAGCTTTCATACTAACTTGCATCACAATTATAAAAACATCTTCTTAGATCCAGAACACACTCCTAATTCCTAAACAACTCAAAATTTAACTATGAGACTCTTGTTATCTAGACTTCAACTACATCAGAGACTGAGAGGGATAAATATATCTGATTATACAGAAAGTGCAGGGCCAGCAGCTTCCAAAACTAAGAAATGAAATACAACTGGCTGCCTGAACAGTTCCCAATTTCTCTCCATCAATCTTCAGGCTTTGGGCCCCGTTTCTCTGACAGACATTCATTGTAAAGCAGGAATTATGAAGGACTTGCCTAACCTGTCTTGGCAGAGCTAGGCTGTTGACTTACCTGCTTCCAAGTTTTGTCCTTTTTGGACAGCAGTCTGTCTACAATTGAAGCAAGGGATTTTTCTTGCTAAGTGATAGGCTTGCCACTAACTCAACCATCTCCAATTGGAGATTCTTTGATGCACATCATCTACTTGGAGTAGAATAGGGGGTACTGTCAGGAATTGACATGTCTCGATATAAAAAAAAATCTTAAGAAAATATCTTTGAATGTCATATTCTACATATCTCTTCAGGTTTTTGAAAACCACATGTCTATTTCCTTATATTTCGATAAGCAAATATTGTTTGTCTCTTAGCAAATTGATTTCTGCTTAACTTAAAAAATAACTGAGATAGACTGCCCTAGTACCTAACAAAATGACATGCTTGACTGACTATTAGTTTGCATTTCTTAATTATCCTAAACAGTTTATGAGAGTTGCTAACAAAAGGCCAAAACTTCACATTTCATTTTTCAGCATTACCAAGGTACAATACCTTAAAAAGAGTTAATTTTAATTTTATATGAATATACAAAAATCAATATCAATGTCACCAAATATAACCTTAATTTTGTATCAATATACAAAGATAAGAGAGCATATTCAATAATCTGTCCCTTTTTTATCATTCCTATATTATGTCTACATCTCATTTTTCTCAAGTCTTTTTACCCCTACATAGGAGAGAAAGAAGGAACAGAAAAGAAAAAGAGAGAAATCCCTGGGTCTAACTTCCAATCCAACACCTATTTAACAAGACCATTTAACAACTTGTAATCTCTCACCCTAAACAACAAGTATCTATAACCCATCAAATGACAAAAGGGGGGAAAATCACACACCCCGCCTTCTGGAGATGGGACATCACTCTTAAAATTACTTCCTGCTGATTTGGGACATAGCAAACCTGTTAGGGGCTTATTTCTTTAAACTACCATAGTCTTTGCCACAGTGTTATTCATATACTCTCATTAATTGCTTGGCTTTGGTAAAACACTATGAGCACTATCAGGATTGAAAAATTTTAATGTTTATTTATTACTTCAAGTTACATACATTTCCATCACAGTCCCCTACCTCCACCCCTGCTGGCCCTATCCTCCCTTCCTTTCCCCTTTCTCCAAGAACCCACAATTCTTTATTTTTTAATAATCAGGCCACAATTATGAAAATTATAAGGTATAACATACCTCCCCAATGTCTAGTCTACGCATATTTAGCAACTGATATTAATATTCTATTATATATCTATCTATCTCCAAGAGTTTAAAGTTCTATACCTAATTCATTTTCTATCCTAACTTCTATTACCAACTTAAAAACATCTTCTTAGACCTAGAAAATCCTTTTACTTTTTTTTTACTTTATTTTTTATTTCTTCAAGTTACATCTCAATCGCAATCCCCTCCCTACTCCCCCCTCCAGTCCCAACCTCCCACCATAAAACCCCCATCCTCTTCCCATTTTTTTTAAGTTTAAGGTATATCTTATTCCCCCCAGCAGCTCCCCCTTTCAGTCCAACAAATGGCTCTTTCCTTATAATAATAAATACAATACAAAACAACAAAGGTAATTAGGACACAGTTATGAGGGTTATATGGCTTAGCATACATTCCCAATATCCAGTCCATATGTATTTGGCACCTGACTTAAACATTCTACTATCTTGACTGGACATTGAGAATGTATGCTAAGCCATATAACTCTTATAATGGTGGCCTATTTATTTCTGTTGTTTTGTATTGTATTTATAATTATAAGAAAAAGAACCATTTTTTGGACTGGAAGGGAGAGCTGTTGGGGGGAAAAAAGAAATACCTTAAACTAAAAAAAAAGAAGGGAAGAGGGTAGGTGATTGAGGGGGAGGAGGGTGGAAGGGTGGGACTGGAGGGGGGAGTAGGGAGGGGATTGTGATTGAGATGTAACTTGAAGAAATAAAAAATAAATTATTAAAAAAAACATTCTACTATCTAACCATCTCCATGAGTTTAAAGTTCTATATCTAACTCAACTTTCATACTAACTTGCAACACAATATTAAAAACATCTTCTTAGATCCATAACACTCTCTTTATTCCTAAACAACTCAAAATTTAATTATGAGACTCAGCTATCTATTCTTCAACCACCTCAGAGACCTGAGAGGGATAAGTGTATCTGATTATATAGGAAGTGCAGGGCCCACAGCTTCCAAAACTAAGAAATGACATACCAGTGGCTGCCTGGACAGTTCCCATTCTCTCTCCATACATCACAGCATCAATCTTCAGCAGTTTGGCCCCGTTTCTCTCACAGACATTGATTGTAGAGCAGGGGTTATGAAGGACTTGCCTACCATGTCTTGGCAGAGCTAGGCTGTTGACTTACCTGCTTCCAAGTTTTGTCCTTTTTGGACAGCATTCTGTCTACAGTTGGAGCAAGGGGTTTTTCCTACTAAGAGATAGGCTTGCCACTAATTAAATCATCTCCCACTGGAGATTCTTTGATGCTCATCTTCTACTTGGAGGAGAATAGGGGGTGCTGTCAGGAGTTGACATGTCTCGATATAAAAAATCTAAAGTTAAGAAAACATCTTTGAATACCATATTCTGCAGATCTCTTGAGGTTTTTGAAGAGGCCCTATCTATCTCTTATATTAGGATAAGCAGATGTTGCTTGTCTCTTAGCAACTTGATTTCTGATTAGCTTAGAAAATAACTAAAATAGACTGTCATAGTACCTAACACAATGACCAGCTTGCATGACTATTAGTTTGCATTTCATAATTATCCTAAACAGTTTATGACAATTAGTAGCAAAAGGCAGAAACTTTACATTTCATTTTTTTTCTTTACACCCTAACCCTTCCATCCCATTTCTCTGGGGTGTAGTGTCCCTATATAACAGTCTCTCACCCCAGTTCAGAGGTCATATAAAGGTCAAGAGCCTCCTCATACATTGGGGGTCTATGAGGCAGTACCACCAGTGAAAAGTGTCTCATTGCCCGGGAGAGAGAACTAAAAAACAAATAAACAAATAAGCAGACAAACAGATAAAAAAGAATAAAAAATTAAAAAATAAATAAAAAATAAAAAGTCTATGTCCATGTTCCCTTTGGTGTGTTGGTTTTAGTATCGATACCCTCTACCCATTTTTATTATTTTGATCCTACCTATCCATGAGCATGGGAGATCTTCCCCATCTTCTAAAGGCCTCTTCCATTTCTTTCTTCAGGGGCTTGAAGTTCTTGTTGTACAGGTCCTTTACATGCTTGGTTAGAGTTACTCACAGGTATTTTATATTGTTTGTGGCTATTGTGAAGGGGGTTGTTTCCCTTATTTATTTCTCAGCCCATTTGTTTGTTGTATAAAGAAGGGCTTCTGATTTTTTAAAATTAATTTTGTATCCAGCCACTTTGCTGAAGGTGTTTATCAGCTGTAAGAGTTCTCTGGTGGAATTTTTGGGGCCGCTTATATATACTACCATATCATCTGCAAATAGGGATAATTTGAATTCTTTGTGTCCAATATTTATCCCCTTGATCTCCTTTAGTTGTCTTCTTGCTCTACCAAGAACTTCAAGTATTATATTGAAGAGATATGGTGAAAGTGGACATCCTTGTCTTGTCCCTGAGTTTAGAGGAAACGCTTCAAGTTTCTCTCCATTTAATTTGAGGTTGGCCACTGGCTTGCTGTATATTGCCTTTATAATTTCTAGGTACAGTCCTTGTATGCCTGTTCTTTCCAGAACTTTTAGCATGAAAGGGTGTTGGATTTTGTCAAATGCTTTTTCTGCATCTAGCGATTTTATCATGTGGTTTTTTTCTTTCATCTTTTTTATATGGTGAATTATGTTCATAGACTTTCGTATGTTGAACCATCCCTGCATTCCTGGGATGAAGCCTACTTGATCATGGTGTATGATACTTTTGATGTGTTCTTGAATTCGGTTTGCTAGTATTTTATTAAGTATTTTTGCATCTATGTTCATGAGGGAGATTGGTCTGAAGTTCTCTTTCTTTGTTGGGTCTTTGTGTGGTTTAGGAATCAGGGTGATTGTGGCCTCATAGAATGAGTTTGGCAATGTTCTTTCTGATTCTGTTTGGTGAAAGAGTATGAAGAGCATTGGTGTTAGCTCCTCTTTGAAAGTCCGGTAGAATTCCGTACTAAAGCCATCTGGCCCTGGGCTTTTTTTTGGTTGGGAGATTTTTAATGACTGTTTCTATTTCCTTAGGGGTTATAGGGCTGTTTAATCTGTTAATCTGATCTTGATTTAGCTTCGGTAGGTGGAATCTATCAAGAAAAATTGCCCATTTTACTTAAGTTTTCAAATTTGGTGGAGTACAGATTTTTAAAGTAAGATCCAAATATTCTCTGGATTTCATCAATGTCTGTGTTTTCTCCCTTTTCATTTCTGATTTTGTTGATTGGGTTTTTTTTTTTCCTTCTGCCTTTTAGTTAATTTGGCTAAGGGTCTATCTATTTTGTTGATTTTCTCGAAGAACCAACTCTTGGTTTCATTGATTCTTTGTATAGTTCTTTTTGTTTCTAAGTTGTTGATTTCAGCCCTAAGTTTGATGATCTCCTGCCTTCTGCTCCTCTTGGGAGTGTTTGCTTCTTTTTTTTTTCTAATTCATCCAGTTTAGCTGTTAATTCGCTATTATGAGCTGTCACAATTTTCGTTGTGAAGGCACTTAGTGCTATGAACTTTCCTTGTAGCACAGCTTTCATTGTGTCCCATAGGTTTGGGTATGTTGTGTCTTTATTTTCGTTGGATTTTAAGAAGTCTTTGATTTCCTTCTTTAATTCTTCCCTGAACCAGTGGTCATCTAGTAAAGAGTTGTTCAATTTCCATGGGTGTGTTGGCTTTCTGTTGATTCTTTTGCTGTTGAAGTCCAGCTTTATTCCATGGTGGTCTATAAGATACAAGGAGTTATTTCAATTTTCTTGTATCTGGTGAGACTATCTTTGTGTCCAACTATATGGTCGATTTGGAAAAGGTTCCATGAGGTGCTGAGAAGAAGGTGTATTCTTTTGTGTTTGGGTAAAACGTTCTGTAGATATCTGTTAGGTCCATTTGGTTCATGATCTCTGTTAGACTCATTATTTCTCTGTTTGGCTTCTGTCTTGATGATCTATCCATAGTTGTGAGTGGGGTGTTGAAGTCTCCCACTACTGAAGTGTTTGGATCGATGTGCGATTTAAATTTTAGAAGCATTTCTTTTATAAATGTAGGTGCCTTTGCATTTGGGGCATAGATGTTCAATATTGAGATGTCCTCTTGATGAATATTTCCTTTAACAAGTATGTAATGCCCTTCTCTGTCTTTTTTTATTAACTTCAATTGGAAGTCTATTTTGTTTGATATTAGAATGGCTACTCCAGCTTGCTTCCAAGGTCCATTTGCTTGGAAAACCTTTTCCCATCCCTTTACTCTGAGATAGTGTCTATCTTCAATAGTGAGATGTGTTTCTTGTATACAGCAAAAAGATGGGTCTTGTTTACAGATCCAGTCTGTAAGTCTCTGTCTTTTTATTGGCGAGTTGAGTCCATTGGTGTTGATGGGTATTAGTGACCAGAGGTTGTTATTTCCTATTATTTTGGTATAGGTGATCGTCTTGTGCTTCTTTTTTTTAGTTACTGTGGAGATTACTATTTCCTCTGTTTTCTTGGTGTAGTTATCTTCTCTGTGTTGGAATTTTCCTTCTAGGATCTTTTGTAGGGCTGGGTTTGTGGGTAGATATTGTTTAAATTTGATTTTGTCATAGAATATCTTGTTTTCTTTATCTATGTTGATAGAGAGTTTTGCTGGGTATAGTAGTCTGGCTGGGCACATATGTTCTCTCAGCGCTTGTAGAACATCTGTCCAGGCCCTTCTAGCTTTGAAAGTTTCTGAGGAGAAGTCAGGTGTAATTCTGATGGGTCTGCCATTGTATGTGACTTGGCCTTTTTCTCTTACAGCTTTTAATATCCTTTCTTTGTTCTCTACATTTGGAGTTTCAATTGTTATGTGGTGAGAGTAGTTTCTTTTCTGATCTAATCTGTTTGGTGTTCTGTAAGCCTCTTGGATTTTTATTGGCATCTCTTTGTTTAGGTTTGGGAAGTTTTCTTCTATGATTTTGTTGAAGATATTTCCTGGACCTTGGAGTCGGGAGTCTTCTCTTTCCTCTATACCTATAATTCTTAGGTTCCGTCTTTTCATTGAGTCCTTGATTTCTTGGATGTTGTGGGTGGGAGATTTTTTAGCTTTCTCATTTTCTTTGGATGTTGTACTGATTTCTTCCATCAAATCTTCCATGCCTGAGATCCTATCTTCCATCTCTTGAATCCTATTTTTGGTATTCATATCCATAGTTCCTGTTCTCTTCCCTTGATTCTGCATTTCCACTTTTAACTCTGACTGTGTTTTCTTTATTGTTTCCTTGTCCATTTTAATGTCTTGAATGGTTTTATTTGTTTTGTACATTTCATGCTCCAATTTGCTTGTCTTTGCCTGGAAGTCTTCCATTGCCCTCTCTTTTCCCTGTTCAAGCTTAGCCACCTTGTTTTGGAGTTCTCTAAAACTATCTATCTATCACTTTCGTTTGTGCAATTGTGGCTTCTTTGAGTTCCTTCATAGATTTACGTTCTTCTTGAAGGGAATCTATCACTTTCCATAATGCTATAATGTAGAATTGTCATCATTTTCATGTGTTTCAGCTGTGGTGAGGTGGTCCGGGCTGGATGAAATAGCATTGCTTTCTTTTGTTGGAGTCATTCCGCCCTGATGTTTTTTTTTTTTTTTGGTTTTTTTTTTTGTTTTTTTTTTGTCTGGGGCCTGTGGCCATTTGGAATTCCTTAGCTGTCTGCTCTTGTTGTCTTCTGGTCTTGGGTCCAAAGGGGGTGCTTTGGTGTAGCAGTCGAATTGCCTGACTCCACCCCTGTAAGGTGAGTCATTCAGCCCAGACTCCTAGGTGGAGACCTAACTAATCCAGGGTGTGGAGCTGTATACATGTAAGCTCTGGTTCCCCGCTGAAAGTGCCAGTAGTAACAAAAAAGCCCTATAATAATTAAATACCTCGCAGTTTTCCCAGAGTTGGATCCTGTGGTGGGTAAATCTGCCTTCACCCCCTGTAGCCTTGCCGCACCCACAGCCCCACGTTTGTGTGTATGGGGCCAGGTCTGGAAACTGGCAAGTGACCTTACAGTCGACCAAGTTCACATATACCGCAGTGGATCGCAATCTGCAGCCAGACGGGTACTCTGAAGCCAAGCCATGTGTGCTTCCATGGGTCTGCAACCATTCGCCAGATAGCCTGATCACCTGTGCAGGACCTGGGGGGGGGGGGCAGCAGGCTGGAGAGTATCCCTGTGTGGGGTCTGAATCTGCATGCTAGGTATTAAGAGTGTATCTTACCCAGAGTGTCTCTCCTGGTGGGGGGTACCGATTCCCGGATTCAGTAGCTTCCGTGTGTGTCCGAGAGTGAGAGGGAGCATCCTAACCAGGGACTTTGAATGGTCCCTGGGTAGTTGGGTGAGACCCAGGGGGGTCCAGTCACTCAGATTTGTTTGTACAGCGTCTTATAATACTTGCCGTTTTGTGACTGTTTTCCCCGAGATTAAAATGCGTCTGCACAGGCCGCCGCCATCTTGGATCCCATTTTACTTTCTAAACAACTTAAAATTTAACTGTGAGACTATAACTATCTAGTCTTCAACCACATCAGAGACCTAAGAAGGATAAATATAACTGATTATACAGAAAGTACAAAACCAGCAGCTTCCAAAACTAAGAAATAACAGACAACTGACTGCCTGGACAGTCCTCAATTTCTCTCCATACATTAGAGGATCTGTCTTCAGCTTCTTGACCCAGTATCTCTGACAGACATTAATTGTAAAGCAGAAATTATGAAGGACTTTCCTACCCTGTCTTGGCAGAGCTAGGCTGTTGACTCACCTGCTTCCAAGTTTTTTCCTTTTCAGACAGCATCCTGTCTGCAGTTGAAGCAAGATATTTTTCTTGTCCAGTGACAAGCTTGCCACTAATGCAGCCATCTACAAATGGAGATTCTTTGACCTCATCCTCTACTTGGAGTAGAAAAGGGGGTGTTGTCAGGAGCTGACATGTCTCAATATAAAAACATTTTAAGTTAAGAAACCTTCTTGGAATGCAAAATTCTACAGATCTCTTGAGGTTTTTGAAGGCCACCTATCTATCTCCATATATTTTGATAAGCAAATATTGCTTGTCTCTTAGCAACTTTATTTCAGGCTAACTTAGAAAACATCTGTGATAAACTATTCTAGTACCTAACCAAATGATGTGTTTGAATGACCATTTGTTTGCATCTCATAATGATTTTGAACAGTTTGTGACAGTTTCTATCAATCGGCCTCAACTTTACAATGCATTTTTAAGCATTACCTAGGTACAATACCTTAAAAAGGGTTAACCTTAATTTTTCATCAATATACAAAGATCAATGCTGATGTAGGCAAATTTAAATTTTAAAACAATCTACAATCCACAAGAACTCAGATTGAAGTGAGAATAGGAAGTGCATATTCTCTTATATAGCTAAGAAAGATATGCCCTGTTATCTCAGAGGACAAAACCCACAGTATTTAGTGACTTGGGGGTTATCATTTCATTAATGCTAATTACATATTACATTCTCCTCAGTCCTCCACCAGCTTCTCTCTCTCTTTCTTTCTCTCTCTCTCTCTCTGTCTCTCTCTCTCTCTCCTTCCCTCACTGCGTCCCTGATTTCCTTTCTAATTTCCCATTAACTTGTTCCTGAGCCACCACTTATGTGCTGAATTTTAAGCTCTGAGTTCAACTCTCTGAGGAGTCTCTGCATACTCTCTGGGGGAAAATTAAACTGTATATCATACAGCCCAAACTCTAATGGCTAAAAATTCATTAATGGGAACAGATTGATGGTGCATTGCCACTTTAATTAAAGAAGGTTATGGAACGACATTTTAAACAGCAATGTCATCTACTAAATTGACATAGCACCATTATAAGGAAAAGTACTTAAACTGAACCTGAAGTTGAAAAGTTTCTCTTTCAAAAATATAGGACATTTCAGTTTAAATTTTTAATCTGCCAACAAAACATTCACTATCAGGGAAAAAATGATTTCTCCCAGTTTTCATTTTTGCCTAAATGTTGCTGTTGAAAGGACTTTACAATTATTTCCAGGCATCTCAAAAAGCAAACTGTGACTGGTATAGGGCTGCAGGGAAGTGGGGACGATTTTTTGCACAAATCTAGTGTAACAGCTGCAAACTAGAATTTTCCAAAAATAGTTTCATCTCCACTGACAGGTACATCACATCCTTCCTATGATCTCCCTTACATGATAGGAAGGAGCTTCGGGTCAGTGGGTCTTAGCATTAGAGAGAATTGTTTACAGATTGACCTTACACAATTTAGTCTGGTAAAGTCAGAACTGTGTTTCAGGCTTTTAGTAGCTAACCAGAGGCATTTTTCTTCTGTAGAAAAGCATTTCTTGGAAAGAAGTTCCCCAAGTACAACACTAATATGAAGCATTTGGCTGAATGTTTTACTTTGTAGTGACGGGAAATTTTAAGGTAATAAAAATATTCTCTGGGGTTTTTGTTTGTTTTGTTTTTTGAGGTTTTACTCTTTTTTTTTCTTTTTTTTTAATAATTTATTTTTTATTTCTTCAAGTTCCATCTCAATCACAATCCCCTCCCTACTCCCCCCTCCAGTCCCACCCTTCCACCCTCCTCCCCCTCAACCCCCCCATCCTCTTCCTTTCTTTTTTTTGTTTAAGGTATTTCTTTTTCCCCCCAACAGCTCTCCCTTTCAGTCCAAAAAATGGTTCTTTTTCTTATAACTATAAATACTACTCTTGAGTAATTTATCCAGGTTCCTATTTTAAAAATCTTATGGAATTTGGGTAGTTAAAAGGAAGATGAGTTTTGCTTTGTTTTTAAATTATAAAACACTTCAAGTATACAAATGGGAGTAGAGATTAACATTACAATGTCTTGATTATTAAATGAAGAACTTGGCACCAGCTATGAAATACCTTGTTTATTATTCAGAGAGACTTCATAGCCACCCAAAACATCACCGAGTTTTGCTGTTTCTGTTGATTTCTAAGCATACCTTGATGGTAGGATGTTATTCATGAAGACACCACTCATATTGGATGTAGAACATAGAAAAATCAACTACCAAATGACCAGGAAACCCTCTCCCTGCTGTTACCTTATATAGTGCAGGAAATTTCCATACAGACTTCTAAGGAAGAAAAATATTAATGGCCATACTCACTGCTGGAAAACTGACATGCCTGTAAAATGAGCCTGCGAGTGCAATTGTCTAGTAAGATGTTATTGGGGATAACTAACTGCTTATTAATTAGATACAAAGCCAACTCCATGGGAAGAATTTCATGGTTGGTACTACAAACCTGGCCAAAGCTTATGACAGAAATCATGGGCCCTACAGGAGAACCTACTGTTGTTTTGATAAAGGGTCATGCTCTCAAACTGCATTCTAAATATTTATGTTTAGACCCATAGATCCATTATGCTCCTAATTTGGTCATAGAAGTTTTGTTTCTGGTTTTGTTTTTTGTTTGTTTGTTTGTTTTTTGCTGTGGATAGTGGTTAATTCAGATTCATTGAAGTCAAAGTGTCGAGAATAAACTGGAGGTTCCAATGTGGATGGTTCATGTAAATCAACCCCCTACCATCCAAGGCTCAGGAAACTTAGCAGAAGAAGTTAGAAAATGTAATAGACAGCAGTTGGGAAGAATAAATATAAAATGATGACTTCTAAATATGACTTGATTATTGCTTGCACAGGATTTTGTTGCACAGGACCGAGATGATCAAGCCAGCCAAAGTTTCAACATGAACTAGGGAGAGGTCTCTGAGGCCCTATCATTATTTGAGAGCCATGGTCATTTGATGGTTGCTGAAGACTAGAGAGCCACAATTCTTTGTGGTCTTGGCCTCTGGTAAGCTGCTTATGCCCCATTGGAGAGCTGCATACCTATTACGTGTATGGGCAGCCCTGATTAAAGTCAGTGTTTATCAATAACAAAAATAAAGAGTATATAAAGTTTGTAGATAGACAAGGGACACTTGGCTCGGTAGGACAGAGGAAGTGGTGTATTTATGTGATCAACATACACTGTATAAAAGTATGGAACTTTCAAAAATAAACATATTATTTTAAAAAGGGAGAATACCACAAATGTGTATTATCTGAATATTCAATCTTGTTTTATATTTATTTGAGTTTTGACACAAGGTTTTATACTACATATGTAAATCATGTTGGCCTTGAACTCATAATTCTACAGCTTTACCCTTCCAGGTACTTGAATTACAACAACATGAATGGCTGCAAATACCCATTTTTAATTTTCTTCTTTAAACAGCTTATTATTAAATTTTAAACTAAAAATAGTTGAAACAATAATCGCTATTTAATCTATTCCTCCCTTTACTCAGGAGTAGCCATTTTCCTAGCTAGTGATTTATATTTCACAAACTCACAAATACTTTATCAGCTTATGAAATGATTAGTATGATAGTATAAACAACAGTATAGCAGGCCTTTCTTATGTTTTTGCACTTCTTAGATAAGTGAACTTAGATAAGTTAATTTGTTTGACTAACTGAAGTTTTCTAGTTTTTGAAGACATAACCCTTTATATTTTCCTACCTTTTACTTAAAAAACATCTGCACAATAAACAATGAAGTTTTTAAGTTTAGTACAGTGAAAAGTTAAGCATCTTTTTTATTCAGACTATGTCTTTTATGTCTTATTTGAAAATAAAAACCCAATTCCATCCCTTTAAAGTATTTGTAATGTGAAGGATGTTGTTTCTCTAATTTCTTTCTCAGCCCATTTATCTTTTGTATGATTAAAAAAAAGTCTGCTGATTTCTTTAGCTCATTTTTTATTCAGTATTTGCTGAAGGTGTTTATCAGCTGGAGGAGTTCTTTGGTAGAATTTTGTGGGTCCCTTATGTATACTATAATATCATCTGCAATTAGCAATACTTTGACTTCCTAATTTGTTATCAACTTGATCTCTGATAGTTGCCTTATTGCTCTAGATAGAACTTCAAGTACTATATTTAATAGATATGAAGAGAGTGGACAGTCTTTTCTTGTCCCTGATTTTATTGGAATTGCTTTAAGTTTCTCTCCATTTAATTTGATGTTGGTAATCAGCTTGCTCTATGGTGCTGTTATTATGTTTAGGCATGGGCCCTGTATTCCTGATCTCTCCAAGACTTTTATCATGAAGAGATGTTGGATTTTATTAAAGACTTTATCAGCATCTAATGAGATGATTATGTGATTTTCTTCTTTCAGTTTGTTTTAATGGTGGATTACATTGATGGATTTTGGTATGTTGAACCATCTCTATATCCTTGGAGTTAAGTCTATTTGATCATGGTGGATGATATTTTTGATGTGTTTGTGGATTTGGTTTGAGTATTCTATTGAGTATTTTTGCATCAATATTCATGAGGGAAATTGATCTGAAATTCTCTTTGTTGCGTCTGTGTGGTTTAAGTATCAGGGTAACTGTGGCTTCATAGAATGAGTCTGGGAATGCTCCTCCTGCTTCTATTTTGTGGAATAGTATGAGAAGTATTGGTATTAACACTTCTTTAAAAAATTGCTGTAGAATTCTTCTCTAAAATCATCTGGGTTTTTTGTTTGTTTCTTTGTTCATTTTTTGTTTTTGTTTATTTGGTTAAGAGATTTTTTATGACTGCTTCTATTTTCTTAGGGGAAAATAGGACCCTTTCAATTGTTTATCTGATCCTGATTTAACTTTGGTAAGTGAAATCTATCAAGAATATCATCCATTTCCTTTAGATTTTCCGATTTTGTAGGGTACGGGCTTTTGAAATACAACACGATTCTTTGGATTTTCACAGTGCCTGTTGTTATGTCCCCCTATTCAAAACTGATTTTGTTAATTTGGATAATATCTCTCTGCGTTTTCTCTGATAATTCGGAATAGTTCTACTTCAAGACCCAACTATACCACTACTGGGCATATACTCAAAATATGCTTCACCAAACAACAAGAACACTTGCTCAACTATGTTTATAGCATATTTATTTGTAATAGGCAGAAATGGGAAACAATCCAGATATCCCTCAACTGAAGAATGGATAAAGAAACCGTGATACATTTACACAATGTAATACTACTCAGCAATCAAAAACAAGGACAGCATGAAATTTGCAGGCAAATGGATGGAACTAGAAAAAATCATGCTGAGTGAGGTAATGCAGACCCAGAAAGACACACATGGTATGTACTCACTCATGAGTGGATATTAGCTATTAAGTACAGAATGACCATTCTACAAGCCACACACCCAAAGAAGCTAAGTACCATGTAGGGCTCAAGGGAGGATGCTTAAATCCCATTAAGTAGAGGAAATAAAACAGACATTGGATGTGGATGGAGAGAGGGAACTGGGTGAGAGATGGGCAAGGGGAATAGGAAGGCAATGGGAATTAGGTGTGGGGAAAGCAGAGATGAAGACTTGAGAGGGCTGTGAGAGAGAGAAGGGAAATTGTTGTTGTATCATCTCTGGGACAAACTGGAGACCTGGGACTGGGGCGGTTCCTAGGAGGATATGGAGGTGACCCTAGGTAAGACTCCTAGTGGCAGGGATACTGAGACTGAAGTGACCACATCCTGTAGCCAGGCAGGACTTCCAGTAGAGAAAGGGGGACACCAATCGACCCGTGACCCAAAATTTGTCCTGCCTACAAGATATTCAGGGACAAAAGATGGAACAGATATTAAGGAAATGGCCAACCAATGACTGGCTCACCCTCCTCATAGGAGAGACTCAACCCAAGACACTATTGATGATCCTTGCTATCCTTGCAGACAGAACATAGCATAAAATGCAATCTGAGAGGCTTAATCCAGCAGATAATGGAATCAGATGCAGAGACCACTACCCAAACATTTGCCAGAACTCAAGGAGTCTTGTGGAAGAGTTAGGGGACAGATGTAGCCACCTAACCTGGACTCATGGGGGTACATAGATACTGAGCCACCAACTAAAAAACATGTCTGAACTTGTCCTAGGCTCCCTACACATATGAAACTGATGGGCTTCTTGGTCCTAAAGTGGGTCACCTAATAATATGAGTGGTAGCTGTCTCTGACTTGTACTCTGTTGCCTCCCTCTGGATCTAGTTTCTCTAGCAGGGTTGCCTTGTCTTTCTTGCCTCTGAAGGAGAAATTACTTAGTCTTGATGCAATTTGATGTACCACAGTTGGTTGGTACTGGATGGGTGTGGGGGGAGTGAGTGGCAAGGTAGTGGGAGGAGGGGAGTGGGGTTGTGATTTGGATGTAAAATAAACAAGTTAATTAACAAAAAAAGAATTTGTAATGTTCTGTTTTTCAATTTTGATTATTTATTGCACCTTTTCACATGCCATAAAATGGGGAAATATTTTCCTACACTTGGAAAAATTCCTTCAGCATCATTTACTGAATATCTTGGTTCTAGAACAATTTATAGTTTGCATTCACATATATGAAATATATATGTTATCATATCATAAATGTTAGCTAAAATATTATTCAGCATTTAAAACAAGACGTTCATGTCATCTGTGACTAAATAAGTGAACCTGGAGGATAATGTGCTTTGTGAAATAAACAAGGCATAAAAGGGAAAATACTGTATGGTCTCACCCACTTAAATACAAACCTAAACTAGCAAGACTCTGAGAAGGCAAGTGTAAAATGTTGGCTGTCAGAGTAAGAGAGAAGAAAAGGGCAAGGCTGTGTCACTCAAAGGACACTAAAACCCAATTAGGCAGGATGGAGTGTTTCTATTGATCTGATTCTTAGTATAAGAAGTACAGTTATCAAGTATTTCTAACACATTTGAAATTTGCTGAATGGACATATGTACTCTCACAGTCTTCATCCTACACACAGAAAACTGTGATCATTGATCCTCAAGGGTTCAGCGAATATCTTCAGGGTTATTTGAAGAAAGATTGTATAAACTCTATCTCTAAAATAATGAAACAATACCTTTATCTCTTCTATCAGAACCCTGATGTATTTGTGTTCATCAATAAATAAATAACACAGTCTGTTGCACTTTATCTAAGAAATTCATTTCACACCATCTCTAGATTCTATAAGGATTCATGAAGATAAAGGAATTAATATAGACTTTGACTAAAATTTCAATGGATGATTTAGAAAGTTATGAACCTTCCAGCAATAACAAAAAGTGAAAATATTTTTTCTTAAATATGGAGATACTTTATGTGTAAACATTTACTGAAAAATATTTACTGTAAAATGACACCTATTTCCAATATTGAAACACTGTTCAAATCATTGATTAAGCAAAAATGAAAGAGAGACAATTAGCATTAAAAAGTACTGCTAACCTTTATCATAGTCTACTCTGACAATCAGTTATTAACAAGGTTGAATAGACAACACTTCTATCCCAATTTGTAGAAGGCCGATACTTTGGAGTTCCTTTGATTCTCGTGACCGTTTAAATTCTCCTAATTATGTTTCCTATTGGATGGACTACTTCCCCTAGGAACGAAGTGCTTTGTTCGCCTACCACTTGACAATCAATGGAGTACATTTTTCTTCAGTCCTGCCCTTTGTATGGGAAATGTTTCTTTTCCGGATATTATCTTCAAGGCCATTAACAATAATTTCTAACTAGGTGAGAGAAGCCAAGTACACCAGATTATATTTCAGAGAATCAAATGACTCATTGATCTCCCCCATTCATTTCTTGCTTGACCTTGAAAACCTTAACACCCAGTTCATTGTCAGACTCCTGGGATAGTCTCCCACATGAACTGACACCTTATAAAATCCCATTTCTCTGACTCTAGGAGCAACTTCTACCTATTGTATTCTCTCATTAGCAGTGGCATAACCTAATCCTTTGCATTTGTACATTTTGAGGATTAAAAAAATAACACCTTTGTAACCACAGTTTTATACTCTACAGAAAGCCTAAATAAATTGTGTTTATGTAAATCTCCTCTTTGTTGCTTTTGTCATGTATATCTAAAAATTCGGCTATTGTGATTAAAAAACTGCTAAGATAATTCCACAACAGGAAAATGTGTGCTTGTGTTAATTCTGCATAATAAATAACATGGACAAAAATTGTCATATCTTTTTATTAAGCCATACTTCTGTTTTACACTACCATTCATTCCCTATGCTCTTTTCTTCTTCTTTTAATCTTACAGTAGATCTAAGCCTTGCTCTGCAAATCCATTGTCTCCCTTTTTATGGAATTATTTTAACTTCTGAATATATAAAAAATATAGAATTAAATATGTAGAAAAATGTTTTAAAATAGTCTCCAAAAGTCCCTAAGATGTTTTCTTTTTCTTTTTCAGACCAAAATAACAATGCCAATATCAATATAGTATACATATGCGACATATTACAAATTACTTCATTTAAAAGTTTATATAGATTACTGAAGCTTTTGGACTAATGAGTTTGTGCAAAATTGTCAACCTTATAACTAGTAAAATAAGCTTCTAGAATTTGCATAGAAGAGCAGCCAGAAAGTAACAGTGATTATTAAATCTTTAGGACTTCAAATATTTTTATCTTATTAAATTTTAATTTTTATTATTCCCAATCTTTACATTTAAGTTCAAAATCTCTAAAGTCACATTCTAAGACTAAGGAGCAAATACAAGACAATGACATAGTTGGATAACAATACTCAAGCAGAATCTACAAATTCTCTCTGTTTATTCTGTAGAATTCTTATAGAGGAAGGTTTGCAACTCAGGGGTAGGAATTTCTACTGAAAATCCCAACTAACACAAATTTTCTTTTTTGTAATAGCAAGAGAGAAATAACAATAAATGTTTTTTTTTTCTATATAATGACTGCTCCAACAGTTCTAGAAGAAATTACTGTCTCAACTGTATAAGAGTACCTTGTCATGTCAAAGACACTAGAATGTGCTGGTAAAGGTTCTATGTAGGTATCTTTCCATGTTCAATGAGTTGTGAAGGTGTTGTCTTCATCAGTAGGGTAGGGCCTTGGTGTTCATTTGTGGAGAGAAACCTCCTGTCTTGGAAACAGCCTGTATTGTTTGGGAATTTTCATGGGACTTTTTGGCCAACAACCCAATTGGTTGAAACCCAGTCCCACTACTGGAAGCTTTGTTAAGTGACAAGAGATAGTGACTTGGGGTTCCATCTCCCTCATCATTTGGAGGCTTCAGTAGGATCACCTTCATACATTAGATGAAGTTTCCACTGCACTAGGTTTCCAGACCACCCCTCAAATATTTGTCAATTCCAGGTGTCTCTCTCTTCATTCCTTCTCTCAATCCCATCTACCTTTCCCCTTCTCACTTGATCTTCCCATTCTGGCCAATCCCCACCACAACCAGCTCTAGCTCATCCATAAAATCTATTCTATTTCTCCTCCTGGGGAAATTCATGTGTCTCCCCTAGCGCAAAAGTAACTTGTATTCACCTTTTGTAATTGTTGTCTCAGAGGCATGCCCACCCTTTCTGGTTCTTTCTGAACTCTGGCTGGCTGGTTCAACTCAGCTGTTCTGGCTCGAACTCTTCTCTAAGATGACTGATTCAATGTGGCTTCTTTGGCCTTCTCACTCAATGCTCTGCTTGGTCTCAAAGCAACTCTGACAATTTGTTCTAGTCTGGCTCCTTCATATTCTCTGCTTCAACATCCTCTGCTGATCTCTACTGAACTGCATGAACTCATGAAGGAACTCACCTCCACTCCATTGTAGTCACTGCAGTGACTCCCAACTGACTGCACTGAACTTGAATCTACTCTACTGAACTGATTGAACTGAACCCATGAATAAACTGACTCTCTTTCTCCCTGCACTGCTCTTAAATAGCTATTCTCCTGAAAGTTCTATCTGTGACTCATTCTGTCAAATCTTTCTCTGATCCATCACTTTTTCTGCCCCCTACTTAGATGTCATTGTTTGGGAAATTTGCTTGCAAATTTCATGATGTCATTTTTTTAAGAGTTGAGCAATATTTCATTGTGTAAATCTACCATATTTTATCTATTCATTCTTCTGTTGAGAGACACCTACATTTTTTGCAGTTTCTGGCTATTATGAATGGAGCAACAATTAGCATGATTGGGCAAATAACACTGTAGTAGGATGAAAAAGTATCCTTTGGGTATATGCCCAAGATGGTATATCTGGATCTTAAGGTAGATGGATTCCCATTTTTCTAAGAAACTGTCATACTGATTTCCATAGTGGTTGTACAAGTTTGCCCTCCAAAAAGCAATGAAGGAGTGTTCCCTTTGCTCCACATATTCACCAGAATGACTAGTCACTTGTGTTATTAAACTTAACCATTCTGACAGGTATAAGATAAAATTTCAAAGTAGTTTTGACTTTTATTTCCCTAATGGCTAAGGATTTTGCACATTTTTTAGGTGTTTCTCAGCCATTTTAGTTTCCTCTATTGAGAATTCTATGTTTAGATCTGTACCCTACTTTTTGCTTGCTTGTTTTTGTTTTTTGAGACACGGTTTCCTTGTGTAGCACTAGCTGTCCTGGAACTAGCTCTATAGACCAGACTGGCCTTCAATTCACTGAGATCTTCCTGCCTATGCATTCTGAGTGGTAGGATTAAAGGCATCTGCCACAACCACCTGTCTTTGTACCACATTTTCAATTGTATTTTATATACATATCAACTTTATTTAGTTCTTTATATATTTTGCATATTAGCCCTCTATCAGATATGCAGTTGGTAAAAATCTTTTCCATTGTTTAGTCTTCTGCTTTGTCCAAATGACAGTGTTCTTTGCTGTGCAGAGCTTTTCAGTTATGTAAGGTTCTATTTATTAATCATTGATCTTAGTGCCTGAGTTATTGATGGTGTATTCAGAAAGCCTTTTTCTGTGACAATAAGTTCTAGTCTACTCCCTTTTTTCTCTTCTATCAAGTTCAATATATCTGGTTTTATGTTGAGGTCTTTTATCCATTTGGAGTTGTGTAGGGAGTTAGATTAATACAAATTATTTATAGGGGTTTCTGATACAGTCTCTTAATTCAGGGCATGAAGATCAACTTGGCTGAGATCAATTAGCTTATCCGCTTGTGGACTAAAAACAGGAAACAGGAAAGACTGAATGGACTACAAAACAAGGTTGAAGTCAGGAAAACAGGAAAGACTTAATGGACTAAGAAACAAAGTATTTGGCCTGGCATTATTGCCAGCTGCTAAGTGGGTGGAGCACAAATTAAGCTGGAGCAGGTGGAACAAGGAGAGATCCCATTTAAGGACAAGTGGATGGAGCCAAGGGGCCCCCCATGCTAGAGAGCTCCGATGCTAGCAAGTCCTCACACTAGAAAGGACAAGGAGTTGTTTATCGTCTGATGGAGAAAGTGCTGGTGAATTGATGGACGGATCTCCCTGAGGCAGAAAGAAGCTGGTAAGCAGAGAAAGCCTCAGCAAGACAGCAAAAGGCCAAGGAGTAAACACTGTGGCTCAACTTTTGCCTAGAGGGGTTTGACCTGTCCAAACAGTAGCTTAAATGAAACAGAGGCTGGCTTTAAGGACTGAGGCAGAGCAGCAGAGTTGCTGATGCGAAGGAAATAAGTTGGCCTACAGATGGCTGGGGTCTCCCAGAGAGAAGAAAGCCTCAAGCCTTATTTAAGGTGAGACTGCCATAGCCAATTTACCCTGATGGATCTACATCTGAGATATTCCAGAAGAAAGACTGCTAAGTGTGTTAAAGGATCTACCACAGAGACTGTGTTCCTGATGACTGAGGACCTGCCCCAGAGACTGTATCCTTCTAAAAGTTTATGAAAATAGTTGTAATAGTTATCAATAGGTTTAGTGGTTAGGTCATAGGGGTTGTAGAAATTTATAGGGTTAGTAGTTAAGAAAGTGTTTATATTTGTATAAATAAAAATTGTTACTAATAAATAAATATTGAATAATTTAAAAAGTTTGCTTACAGAGTTGTTTTGTGCAGGGTCATTGGTATGGACTTCTTTGAATTGTTTTATAAGAAGCCAATCAATTTAACCAGCACAATTTTTTGAAGGTTTTCTTTTTTCCAGTGTGTATTTCTGGATTTTTTTTTTTTAAATCAAAGATTGGCCATCCATAGGTTTCTAGGTTTATGGCTAGGTCTTCAATTCAATTCCACTGCTCAATGTAGTACTTGAAATTTTAAGCCTTTTTAAAAGTTAACTAGAAAAATTTTAATATGTAACTCATGGACTCTTTAAAATAATGGGTAATGGCTAAAAGAAGAGAAAATAATATATGGGTAAATACATACACCAGCAGCTGAGTGATAGCATAGTTCAAATTTGAGTCATCCATTGTCTGAATTCCTAAAGTGCCAGTTAGCCTAATAAACAAACACAGAAAGCAGGTTCACTCTGCAGGAACCTGAAAGCTTAGGATGAATGAAACAAGATCAAGCTTGTTAGACTACAGGAGGTCAGGGTGGGGGGGAAGAGGAAGGAAACTTGGTAGAAGAGAAAGTAGGGAGTAGCTCATTATCACAGAAAAAGGTGCTAAGATCAACAACTAATAAATAGAACCCGTGGAACTAAAAAGCTTCTGCACAGCAAAGAACACTGTCTTTTGGAAAAAGCAGCAGCCTAAACAATGGAAACAATTTTTACCAACTCCATATCTGGTAGAGGGCTAATATCCAAACACACACACACACACACACACACACACACACACACACACACACACA
>CAJQZJ010001638.1:19134251-19191387 GCA_907164525.1 Lophiomys imhausi | reverse complement strand
CACACACACACACACACACACACACACACACACACACACACACACACGGGCCAGAATCTCAAAATATGGCAAAAACAGAAAGGATGGGTTATGAAGTGAAGCAAACCCTTTACTCCTTAGGATTTTTAGGAGAAAAGAATTCATGGCTTCTGAGTGTATGGAGAACCCAAAGGATAAGAAGTGTCCCCTTTAAAGATGTATTCAGGATTTGCCTGTCACAGTGCTGCAGCATGGTACACATGCCACTGGAGGGGAAAAATTAACCACCACTCTTACCTGCCATTGCACACTGCAGCAAGGACTGACCTGGCTAGACAGACTCACTGGTGCAATACTAATAAGAATGTAATGAGAGGAACCAACCATTTTCAAACTGGATTTAAATCCTACTCCACAAAGGAAGCCCCTACCTGGCACCATTATGAAGTCAAGAACCTCTGGCTACACAGGGCATAGGCAGTAGGGGAAAACCTATTACTAATTTTTTGGAAAGTGAACATATTACTAAACTAACTCCTAATGACTTATTACTATACCTGTTGATTAATGCATCTCTCCACCACCATCGGACAACCTTCTTTTTTCAGTAGAGGGTGAGTAACATGGAGATCAACAACTGGGTGAGGCAAGGGAAATAATAAACTATAGATGCTTAGCCTTAAGTAGAACATGTATATCATAGATCCTCCTCCAAAGGCTCACTGAAGTTGGGGGTAAGAAAATGGAAGAGCAAGAGTTGATAGATGACTAAAAGGAAACAGATTCTTCTGGACGTGGCATGGTAAATGCACGTATGAATTTAGAGACGTTGTAATCTCATGCAAAAGACATGTGAAGGCCCAAGCCAGCCCACATACTAGCACAGGGAGGGACTTGGATATAAAATCCCACCCCTAGCTGTGGATCTATTGGCAATTAATAGTTGTTGTGAGAGGAAAATACAGTTCTTTCTAAGAGTGTAATCCCTGGTAAGAAAGCAACAAGGAAAATAACATACCCAAGAATATTTGTCAGCACAAATTGGTCTTAATGAGTTATGAAAAAAAAGAGAAATACACAAAGTTGGGTAGATGGATAAGGATTGGTGGACCTGGGAGAGTGAATATAATCAAAACATATCATATAAAATTCTCAAAGAGCTAATCATTTTTAAAAGATCAGAAAATGAAAAAATGAGGCAGAACATTTTCATACAGACATAAATTATGAATTATACAAAGGTATCCAAGCAGCTTTGTTAAGGTTGAAATTATTTTTGTGTCAGATGAACTTCATTCACTATAGATGGTCAAATAATGTAAAAGATGGTGGGAAAAAAATGTGCGCCGTTTTGTTCTTTTTCTCACACTAACATGAGGAAACTTTTCCCAAAGTCAGCAACAGCTATACGCCAGAGGCTAATGTTGACCCATGGTAAGGTGGGACTGGGCAATTTCTAGACATTGCTGTCTAATAACAGTGAGTATGACAGGATTTTTTTTCTGTTTGCAAATGTCATTGCCAACTTCCACATAGTGCTCTAAATCCCCTTGACATCTGCTTTGGTAACAATATGATGTTTGCTCTCCTTTAACAGAGAGTGAAGAGGGCAAGGGCACAGTAGAGTCCCGAAGAGTCCCCATAACTATGTGTGCAAACAAAGACGCAGATTGCTTGCCCAAGCACAATTCCACCAGGTCACCTAGAAGATGAACTAACTCTACCTTTTTTTTTTTTTTAATCTGCTTATCACAATCATTCACTCAGGGAGTGGAAATCTCACAAGAACTGCTTGCTGTCTCTGAGTAGCGACAGTATGGTAAATAGCGTATTCAGTGTATTAGGAAGGAGTAACATTTTTTGTACTTATTACTTTTGGAGATATATTTTCATTACTTTCTTTAGAAAGGGTGTTCACACTAATGATTTTAGAAGATATGATGGTATTCACCTTTAAGATAATATGACTATTTTCACCTGAATTTCATAGGAAAATAAGACAAAGTAGTAGGTGATATGATTAGTTATATTCTTTCAGGTTTCCAATGTTGCAAACTTGCACAGGATGAAAGAGAGATCATTACACATTGTGTCACCAAGGTTACCTTACCCTCAGAATATCTTTGTTAAAGGGCCTCACAAATCTTCAGTGTAAGGCTTCCCCAGACTTAGAATACCTATGAAAAATCTGAAATTCGACTCACTTTTCAAGCTAACAGGCAGCTTTCTGCTGTCACCAAGATGACTTCATCAGACTTGAAACTATTCAAATTGAAGCCAGAGACTACCACTCAGCACAGCAGGCAATGTTAGTTCTATATGCATGTTGTGATCTTTTACCCTGAGTGTCTCCATGGGGAAGAGGTGAGAATTTCACATGTTTTGTCTAACTACTGAGGCATTAACCCAAAGAAAAGAACTGTCTTTGTAATCTTGACTAAGAGACTGGCTGCTTAGCTCTTAGCTCAGAATGAGACACTCTCTGTCCTATAAACATTTGAGGAAAAACTAGTCCAGAGAAAAAATCATCAATGACACCTTACAGGATGTACAGAAACATAAGTGTCCCAATGGAGATATCATCCAGCAATAATAAGCCTCATAAAATCGGAGAGGGCATGTTTTTACTGGTATAATTATTCCAGTGTGTATACTACTGTCAAGTCAAAGAGATACTATGCAGGGATTTGTATCTCACCTGAAAGGACTAAGCCACAGATGAATCTTAACAAATTAAGTATCAGGCAAGCTTGTATTGGACTTACATAGCCTGTACATCAAATCAGATGTGTGGTTCTAGGCTCCCAAAAATACAGAAATAAAACCAGCACTTGATATAAACCAGATATGAGGCTATTGTATATGATTTCCTAGTTTGAGAGACTCAAACATAGATTGAAACTATGCTATTCAATAACCTTTGAGAATCAGCTACACTCTGGCCTCTGGCCTAGTTAGCAACCTGTCAGCTTTGCACACCAAGAGTTATCTGTGAGAAAAGCCTCAATTAAAGAAGTACTTAGATCAGACTGATCTATTAGAGAATGTCTTGGTGATTGATTAATCCAGGACAGTCCAGCCCACAGTGGAGGGAACCATCCTTAGGCAGATGTTCTGGGCTATCTATGGAAGCTAGCTAAGCATAACCCCGAATCAAGCCATAGAGCATGCCAGTCATGCATGTTCTGCCATGTTTCCTGCCCTTCACTCATGATAAATTTTAACCTGGAAATATAATAGAAATCTTATTTTTGTCATCAGAATATCTCCAACCAGAAACAGCAGTAGGAGCAAGAGGCAGCGGAATGGGGAGCAGCAGCTGCCTCTTCAGAACACCTTTGCCCCTCTCCAGACTCTGGCATTTATATATCCTCTGAAGAGTCCCCAGAATTCCAAACTATCTTCACCTGCCAAAACCATGCCCCTCCTAAACCACAAGGCAAATCATAGTCAGCTTCTGTGGACAATTTGAAGCAGCTCCTTGTTCCACACTATCTAACTTTATCCCAAGCTCTGAAAGCCCCTAAGTGACATTGTTTTATGACAGCATCATCAAATCAAATCTGTTCTTGTAAATCAGAGTACTGCCCTACCACAGTAACTATCATAACTACTTACTGGCTTCTGGAATAGTATTACCAGACCCTTCTATTCTTGGGTAATACTATTTTGAATAGCCCAGTTACTTAATATTTGTTTTGCATAATGTGAATGAATTCCATAGGAAATCATACCTCTTTAAAATGCCTAAGATCTCTCATTTCTATAGGACACCATGCTATATCATCATAATCATGATCCATACCATTAACAGGCTTGTGCTATACAATTACTTGGGAAACCGATGATGATTTTGTAATCTCAGGCAATGCCTCCTCTGGTGGCACAATCGGTTCAAGATTAACACTTTCTTTCAAAATGGGCT
Organism: Lophiomys imhausi; assembly: GCA_907164525.1. Taxonomy (NCBI): domain Eukaryota; kingdom Metazoa; phylum Chordata; class Mammalia; order Rodentia; family Muridae; genus Lophiomys; species Lophiomys imhausi. The sequence continues at coordinate 19,187,483 of CAJQZJ010001638.1, read as the reverse complement.
GTTTCAGCATTTCTTTGACTCCTTTGTCTTGCACAGACTCCTCTTCCTCCTCCTACCCTCCCCAACCCCAACTGCACACACAGCTCCTGAACTTCTCAGTAACTGCATGAACTTGAAACCCAAAGTGTGTGCAGCACCACGTAGGGCCTGAGATCTGTCTTCTAGCCTGGTTTGCTTCTTTCTTTTATCCTGTGGGAAGCTCCTGTTCTCTTGCTCAGTCACTGAGTCTGAGCTGTTTCTTGTCCTTTTTCCATTGCAACTCACTTTCCAAGCACTTCCATCTCCACTGGAAAATTTTCCAGGTGCACAGTCAACTCTGTAACCCTTTCAGAAATGACAGAATAGAGTGATCCTTTTGGTTTTCTCATTTTATCTATTTTTTGTTTCTCAGATTCCTTCATTTCCACCCACAGTTTTTCAAACTGTTCAACCATTCTCCCAAACTTTTTGGAAATGGAGTATACAAAGTAGAAAGAAAAAAATCCCTCGGTGGTGAGGGAGGTGGTGGAGAAATAGCAATAGCAGCCACAAGAAACCTTTTGCTTACTTCTTGAAACATAATATCCATCCCTTCATCTCCTACCATTTCCTCTATGGTATTTATCATCAGATTTTCCATTTTTGTAAAGCCACACATTGTGTGCCACTTGTAGCCAGACTTTTTGATACTTTATTGGGTTCTTTTTCCTACCTGCCTATACCACCCCTGTCCTTTCCAATCCCCCAACACTAGGTTGGAGACAAAGAGGACAGTGGGCATTGATATCGTACATTCGGCTGACTATGGGTGTCCAGTTCCTTGAGGCAAATTTGATCTTTGTCATTAGGATATCTCAAACCAGCAACCACCAGTCCAGCAGCCAGCAACTAGGAACAGCAGCTAGAGAAAACAGCAACCAGCAACAGCAGCAGGAGCAAGAGGCAGCAGCTAGGGGAACACCAGAGCTGCCTCCTCAGAGAACCTCTTGCCCCTCTCCAAGTTCTGGCATTTAGGTACCATCTGAAGAGTCCCCAGAATTCTAAACTATCTTCAGTTGGCAAAAATCATGCCACTGCTAGAGCACGAAGCAAATCATAATCAGCTGCTGTGGACAGTCTGAAGCAGCCCTATATCCCACACCTGGGATTAAACCAAAAATATATTCCCATGATATTTCTGTGTTTTTAAAGAAACCAAAAATTCTCACTGCATGTGTGGGGAGAATTTAGGAGCTGAATAATATGGAGAAGAGCTACGAAATGCTCCCTTATGTACATTGCATAGACAATGCAATCAGGACTTTCTAAAAGCTATTGTTACTTGCAATAGACCTACACAAGGCTGGATCCACCAATAATCACGAATCAAGAGTCAGTTTATATGGTTCTATCACTTCCGGCTGAAGTATTGGCTATTGGTGGGTTTTGAGTGAGGGACAGTATTTGTTTTCAGTTGGGTACCCATTGAGAAGCCTGCTAGGCTCCAATGGATAGTTCCAAATTCATGGTCACAAATATAACCCTGGTTAAACTTAATGAATCTCAAAAACATGTGTTGCACATTTACTCCTATATGTCCTTGCCCTTCATTAACAATGAGGAATCTACTGGACTTCCCAGTTGCTGCATGAACTTGAAACTCAAGAATTTTGAGTATGAAGAGAAGTTAAAAGAAATGAGATAGGGACTAGAGAAGGTGGAGGATTTCAGAATGTACTTTATATATGTAGGAAATTTTCAAAAAAACAAATTTAAACTACATATTTAAAAGCATTTTTCATAATAGCTTAAACATGAGAACAATTAAGTACATTAAATCTGATATACTCACATAGTGGAGTATAATTAGCAATAAAAAATTTTGATTATTTACTAGCCTGAATGAATGTTGAAAACACATTGATGTGAAAGAATACAATCACAAACATATTTTGCATGAGCCCATGTGTATGTGATGTCACAAAGGACAAAATAAAATCAAAACGAAGGTACCTGACTGCTAACAAAGGACAAAGGCATATAAGAGTATAAGAAATAACTGTTAAAGAGTTCATAATACATAATTTCTTGTCAATACAGAAAATGTCTGAAGCTTGAACATACCAATGACTGCATCTCTGAATACACACACACACAAAAAATTATCAAATTGTGGGCTTGTAATGAATAAGTTGTACATGTAAACTCCATCACAATAAAAAATTTCAAACTAAGTTAAAAAATATTACAAGCAAAAACAATTGTCTCTGTTCAAATTGTATGTTGCATTTGTGTGACAATAACTTTAAACTCATTACTATATGCAACGAATGCAAGTGAATAGAATGAGCAATGTCAGATTCCCTTTGTCTGGTGGTTAACACAGTTTTGAAAGGAGAGTGTTATTTTTTTCACAATTACAGACTTCTATTCAAGAATATGATAATTGTTCTTTCTTATGGAACATTTCAGACAACTCTAATACATAAAAGTTACATTTTAAAATGATATCTGCAACTCTTCAAGTTGGCTGAAAAGAAAAGAAATTAAGATTTTTAGCTGGCAAGTTAGGATGAAAGCTGAGTTAGATATAGAACTTAAACTCATGGAGATGGTTAGATAGTAGAATGTTAAAGTCAAGTGCCAAATACATATGGACTGGAAATTGAGAATGTATGCTAAGCCATATAACTCTCATAATTGTGGCCTATTTATTTCTGTTGTTTTGTATTGTATTTATAGTTATAAGAGAAAGAACCATTTGTTGGACTGAAAGGGAGAGCTGTTGAGGGGGAAAAGTAATACCTTAAACTAAAAAAAAAAAAGGGAAGAGGATGGGACTTGAGGGGAAGGAGGGTGGAAGGATGGGACTGGAGGGGGGAGTAGGGAGGGGATTGTGATTGAGATGTAACTTGAAGAAATAAAAAATAAATTATTAAAAAAAAGAATTATATACAAAAAAAAGAAAGAAATATTTTTAACTGGGTGGTGCTGGCAGTAAATGCCTTTACTCCCAACACTCAGGAAGCAGAGTCAGGAGGATCTCTGAACTCATAACAGGACAGCCAGGAAAATGTAAATGAGATACAGTAAATAACATAAATCTAACCAAATCTCAAGTAATATAGCAAAATATACAATTGCCCACAGTTTTGCTCCAGGAATGGGGGGATGGTTTTTCTGATGAATATATAAGGTAATTTTTACATATTTTAATGCAGTTATATACATTTACTTTTCTAGGTAGCTTCTTTGATGAAAAGAATGCTACATACCTCTGGGTATAATAAAGACTGTGAGACAACACAACATTCCATTTAAAACACTCAAGCCATTTGGAATGATTGTGTACTTTCATCCCATTCAGTCTATCCTATCCCTGCTCACTTTCAATTACTGTGACACAACATAAGGAAAACAAGCAGCAGTGGCATCTATAACATACAGGGTACAGCACAGGTCCCTGAAAGCTCTGTCACTTTAATGGATACCTCAGCTTCTTTATCTGTCTTTCAACTGATGGAAATGGAGCCATTGACATACCTCCTCTGCAGAAGAAAGTATTGTGCAATCAACATAGCTCCCCTCTTAACAGTGGTTTGCATTGTTGAAGGGTTGCAGTAAGTGTGACTTCTTCAAAGATATACAGAGAGAGTCTATATTTGTAAGTAGATTACAAATGTATCTAAGGGGAATAACAGCTTTCTCTGTGTGTCTGTCCATCTCTGCCCTGCCCCCCCAGCGCAAAAGACCAAAAGAAACAGTCAAGACCTCAAAGTATGTAATCAATAAGTGAGGCAAATTAAAGGTAACAGGTTTTGGTGTTGGATAATGGATTAGTGTTTTCCTCTTCAGGGAAAACTATTTCTCCTGTCTTCAGTATTCTTTAGTTGCTTGTAGGGTTCATAGCCCCTGAGTTTTCTTTCTTCCACTTTATCATGTCTATTGGTGTCACTGATTTGTCCTTACTCAGCTCATGTTTACGAAGTCATGGTGAGACTTCAGGGATGTGGTTTCTGATATTTTTAGAAGACACAATCTCACAGGAAATTCCCTGTTTATTCATATATATATGTATATATGAATATATCATATACATGACATATATATCATGAATATATGGTATATTATATGTAACAAAGAAAAAGAGGCAATTAATTTGAAAGAAAGCAAGGGGGCCCATGGTAAAGAGTGGAAGGAGCAAAGGGAAGGGAGAAAAGACAGCATCTTATTGCAATATCATAAAAATATATGTATTTTTTAAAAGATAATATCTTTAATGCCTGGAATACTGAGTAATGGGAGATACTTGCCACTGAAATGGGAAAGGAAGGGAAGAATGGATTTAAAACCAACATTGATCAAAAGTTCTAACAGGCAACCAACTGACAGTGATGAATGGTTTCCTTGGGTGTACACCTGGGGTCTAGAGGAAATGTTGGAGCTACAAGTCAAATGCATGTGATTTTCAATTATCCTTGGGGTCCTTATCTGTCCTTTCTGCCATCCCATATCCAGTCTCTTTTTAGGCTGGATGCTTGTTTGCTTTCTATTACCACAAGATACTTCAGGAAAATAACTTACAAAAAGAAATGTATGTTCTGACTATGGAGCTGGAAGTTTGGGGCCATGTTAGTTGGTCCTGTTTTTTTTGAAGGCTGTGCATCATGGAAGGCATGATAAGCAAATTGTTTAGTTCAGAACAGAGGATTAAAAGGCAGGAGCCTGGGCTGAACAATCTCCCAAGGAAGGGCATGCTTTCAGTGGTCTGCTCCTTCCCATCAGGCTTCATTCTCTTAGGAGTTAAATATCTCCCAACTGTGATGAAGTAGAAAGCAAGCCTCTAACAGACAAGTTTCTTGGGATTCATGATCTAAACTAGAGCAATATCAAATTTTGGGGGAAGATCTAAGCTTCCAGAACAAAAAGGTGAAAATTATAGTGACAAGACACACATATTTACTTCAGCTTGGAGAACGAAAGCCCTTCTAACTTTTAGAAATACCGTGTTTCAAACTACTTGTTGACCATCAAACCAAGCCAAGATACTGCTATTTTGGAGAAATAAGCCCCCTTATTTGATTCAAGCCATAGTGTCCTTCTTTGTCTTCATGCCACATTTTATATACCTAGTCCAATCATCTGATGTGGTTTAGTGCAGTTCTAGTACTTGATTGTGAAATATTTGTATAAATATTCCATATTTAGGCACTGTAATAGATGCTGAATATACAAATATGAATTAAAAATATTTGATATCTTGTTGTTGAGCAGAATAAAACCTACATGGCAGACAGAATAAATAATAACATAAAATGATGCAGGTCCGCACAAGAAGTAGAGTCCAAAAATGCCTAAACTTGCAGATTCCTGTCTGCCTGTGTGCAACATTCTTTGTTCCCTTTAGACCTCCGCACATATCCTATTGCCAGCATTTTCAACAAGTTCTACCTTCCGCCACTGTATGCCAGCCCCCAAGGCAAACCAAATGTTCTGCTTTTTTTTTTTCTTCAGAAAATGACAAATGCTAGCCCTTGAGTATTCTCACTCATGTGGCTCACTGTCAATCTAAATGACACTATAGTCTAAATAATGTTTCCTTGCTTCTTTTGATAAGAAAGAAGGAAAATATCAAATATCATTCACTTTTATTGGATATTTGAATGTTAAAAAGTCAAAAGTTTTATTCCCAGGAGTCTATAATCTATTTGTGTACTAAAAAATGTATCTTTTCTACTTATCAAGATAAAGGCCAGCTTTCAGTTGAAACTTCTGTAATACTGTTACCAAATACTAGGGGCATCACCCCTGCATATGTACAGCACTTACAGAATATATATATATATATATCAATCAAAGTATGTTAAGCCATATGGTTATTTGATAGGATACAAAAGAATTGTCGATAACTCTCTAGCTTATAGTCTATTCGGATATGACAGATACTATAACCATTTTAAATTAATTCAATAGCATGTACCCCATAACATTCCAGTTATTCTTTGTATAACTCAATGACCTACAGAATCTCATATAATCTTTGCCCCTCTCAATCCCTCTTCTGCCTACCCTCTTGATCACAGTGCAGTAGTCCTGTTGGACATGGCATATTTCCTCAAGTAAAATGAGGTCGGGTCTGTGCAACCAACTGTTCTTTCTCCCAGAAGTGTTCTTAGAGATAACTGGCCCTGTTTCTCCCTCCTGTTTTCATTGCCTTTCCAGTTACATGATTCAACACATTTGAAGTCTCATTCAGATCTTTCTTAAAGTTTGGGGTGCCCGTTAGGCCAGCTTAGCAAGTGACCAACCTACACAAGCCACAAAAGTGCACATTTATGCCCAGATGGGCAGCTCTATACTTGAGCCTTCACTGATGTACCTGAAGTCACCAACTGACACAGGCACCTTCTGGCTGATCTCACTAAGCTTTGTGTTTCACTTACCTTACTCTGAAAAAACAAAAAAAAAAAAAAAAACAAATAAACAAAAAACCTCATCTCCCAGGTTAAGTCTTGTGACTAAAACCCATATTCCAGATTTCACTATCGAACCATTCTTAAATATTAACTTCCATGGCCACATACCAAAATACTTCTTATCTCCCTCATATTGCCATAATTTTACTGTTCAGTGGTTGTATATTTTAGTAGTATATTCCTAGTAGTATATTTTAATTATTTCATGTTTATTTTTTCTCCTTCTAGTGTATAAACTCATAAGTTTGGGAAATGATTTTATTTACTGCTACCTTCCCAAACTTTCAAAATGACTTGCCTTGTTTCAGTTAATAAATATGCATTGCTGAATAAATGAGTAAAAAGAATATAATTATGTGGTATTTTATCAATGTTTTAAAGGATTCAATTTTCTTGAAACACTAGCCTGGATTATTTTCTCCACAGCATAGAATGATTCTCTTAGAGACTACTATGTTCAATGGTCTTTAGAGCTATCTCAGTTTTTGAATACTTAAAAGTAACTCCATCAATACACTCTCTACAAGGCTTAACAGATTTTTTTTCATTCAAAGTCTGAATCATGTTATGTTTTAATGGCTATTCAAATTTCCTTCAGGATTTCTTAATATGATTTTTTTCCCTGAACCTAGATCCTAAAAATTCATACTGAAAGTATCAATGTAAAAACACACATATATTAGTAGCATGAATAAAGAAAAAAGGACAACTTATAGGTATAGAATGGTCAACATGGGCATTATTCCCCTTGTATAAGATACAATATTTAGAAGGTATTCCACTTTTATCAGATACAATATTACAAAATACAATATTCTGGAAGTTTCTAAAAATTGACCCTAACGTAGGGTAGAGTTTATTTTACTACAGAGACTCCATTTCCCTATAAAGTTAGCCAATGCACATAGCCTGTTCCCTCATTAAGGAAACACTGCAGTCAAACATGACACGTGAAAAGTATTCAAGTAACTAACTACAGAGACCCTGGCTGACTTTCAGCCCCTTCAGTATGCATGCTCTTTAACAGGCCCCAGCCTTGATGAGTGTTTGCAGAAAATTGTCTTTGTTGTCATCCACTCTCCATTAAAATGACTTGGGTGATTTGCTTTCTGCAACTTTGGAAAGTCAGAACAAATTTGAGGTTGCATGCCAACTCCACAGAAGCCTTTTCATTAAGCAATAAATAAAGTTTGATTTAAGTTTTTTTTTTTCCCAAAGGAGAATGTTGGGGTCACAAAGACTGCTGCCTGCCCCATTAAAAATAAAGACTTTTCTTAAAAAAAAAAAAAAAAAGACTCAAACACATCCAATGCCTTGCAAATATGTTCCACTCTATTTTGGGAGTACATAATAAATGCATTTCCTTACAGCTAGCATTTAATGTCATTGTTTTTTATAGTTTATGATGTAACATTTGTTTCTTTTTATTCAACAGAAAAGGTCAATGTGACTAATAATTAGAACTATGACTCTGAGACGAGAAGCCTGTAATTAGACTATTTTTCAGAAAATAATAAAGTGTCAGAAAAGAGAAAGTGAATCTTTGGTATCAGCAAAACTGGTTTAAATATGAGCAGAGAAAGTTATTCTTTTTTGCAGATGCATGATTAAGTAGTCTCCATCCAGTAAGCTGACTCCAATAGTAAAGGTACAGAAAAATACAATCTAAATACTTAATATATGCAAGTAATAGTTGTGGAAAATTCAATTAAAACTATAACTTGATAACTCTGAATCATAAAATTGGTATATACCAGTGTGTTAGCCCATAGTTTATCTCATCTCATTCTCACCAGCTATGTATTTCTTGAGTAGACATTTAATACTCTTAGCATCTCCTACTAAGTGGAGTCCACATTTACCTGGCCTCTTGTTCAATTCCAAACAGAGTTCTCATTTCCACCTAAAATTCCCTAAGCCTGGTCTTCATTCACTGTCTTCATTCCTATTTGCTTTCTGGTCTTATGTGCTCCCACCAGAATTATACATTAAGCTCCACCTACATCTTTCTAAGATTTTTATGGCATCCTTCTTCAAACTTTTCAAAATTCCTCAAGCAGATGACACTAAAGGCTCTTGAAATATTGTCAAGTTGTTACAACAATAGTCTCACATCCCGGCATCAGTTTTGTTGGTGATTGTGGTTTGTTTTATTTTTTATTTTTTGGTTGTTTTTTGTTGTTGTTGTTATTGTTGTTGTTACTGTCACTCTTCTTTACTGATAAAAATATCTGAGTAAGCCAAGTTACCATATGAAAGATGTTTTCTAAAACTTCATTCCAAGGTTACCCACTTCCTCCAGATAGGCCTTACTTTTCATATTTTCTATTAGTTTCAAATAGCCATTTTCTATTTCTATGAACTTGATTGTTGAATGATATGAATCTCTAGGCCTTAAAAATAAAGACAAGAAGATGTTAATATTTTAAAGCTTAGGCCTTAGCTGGGCAGACTCTCAACTAGTTCATTTAAGTTAACTTGACCATCTACCCCCATCCTACCACGTGGCAAGCAGGCAAGCAATACCTTCCAGACCTGTAGTCATGCCTGTGTCCTCTCATGTCTCCTTGCAAAGGGGTTTCCTCCTTCTTCCCAGAGTCCCTTTCTCTCTACCAGGAAGTCCCACCTTCTACTTCCTGTCCAGTTGTTGGCCATCAGCTCTTTATTAAAGCCAATCAGAGAATGCCTTAGATAGGTGGGGAAGGTCAAAGACACACCTTCACACAGTGTACCCAGTATTTGATGACTGTTTAATTCATTGATGATATTAAAGTTGTTACGATTCCATTACTTCCTGGAGTGGTACCTTCTGGGGAACAGTTCTTTAATATATGGGTGTTTTTCTAAAGCAAATCAAATTAGAAGTATAACTTCTATGAAGGGATCTTATTAGCAGTTCAGCTTTACACTATGAACAGTGTCCATCCCTCAGCGAACACATGGTCACTGAGGATGTGACTTGATCAATGAATAATAGCATTCTTCTAAAACTTCTATCCAATAGGAGCTTCTACTTTTCCTCCTCCCCAGGCTACAGCCTCACCTTCTGCCACTCCTTACCTTGTATCTAATGATAAGTATCACATATGATGAGTAGTTACATCTTTGTGTATCTTGTTTCTTTTTTTCCAAGAGTACCTTATTTTCCCCATTTCTACACAGTATTTCAAATAGATTCTTACCTATGTCATTTCACCGTTTCCAAATTGCCCCATATCATATACTGCACTCATTCTAAAAAAACAAAGTGATACTTACAGGAGCTAATCTTTCAACTGTTATAAATAGAATATTTTAATGTATCTGTATGATTGTGAAATACATCTCTATATATGAAATATGTAATTTGTAAACTATATTTATATTCACTTATCTGTTCATATTTATTTACTGAGTGTCCATATGCATGCCAGACCCCTTATAATTGCTATGAATATAATAGGTGCTAGCTTTTGAAGAAATACATTCTGCAATATATATAACAAACTGTGGCCATTCATCTTTATTGAAATATAAACAGAGGCATAAAGTATCTAAAAAAAAAAACAGAAAAAAATGCTGACAGAAATATAAAAGTACTTCTTTGAGTAAACTTATATTTAAATCAACCTAAAGAGCAGAAGTATTTCCAAAAACGTTGCATGGTGACTGACACACTTTTTTCAGATAAATTAACATTGCCATATTAAAACATGGGTGAATGTTTTAGGTATTCATTTCTGCCTTTCTCTACTTAAATGCACTTCAAACCACTTGCTGTTTATGCAAGCTACCTAGAAATAATTAGAAGAGTAATAAATAATGAGCTTTGCTCAGCAGGACCTTGACCACACATTAAAAGAAATTGTTAAATAAGGAAAGTCCATAAAAAATAATAGGGAAACCAAAGGGAAGATAGTTAGAGGTGGTAAAAAACTAACAGTGCTTTTATCAGTAGAGAAGAAAAATAAGGAGGAAGTAATTGGGGAAAATAGGTATGCTTTAAAATTATCTGGCTCACAGCAGCAAACTGATTATTAACTTTAAGTGTGAAGAAAATAAAAGATTTTTTTACTCCCTACCATTTTTCATTAGAAATGAAATTTAGTGTCATATTTTGCATCCTGACTATATCCAGGGGGAGGGGAAACAATATGAAAAAAAAATCATTGGCCCAAAAAGTAAAACCATCTGGTGAAGTCATGAATGACTGAGCTGAACAGCAGGGAAGCCTACTGTTAATCATTTCTGCAGTCAATTGAGGATTCTGTGGAGAATATATTAAAGAATAGTATAAAAAGTGCAGTGACCCAAATAAACTGATAACGGGAAAAAAATCAAGATCAGTTAACAGTTTTTGTATTACTTACAAAATTGAATAACTTTTAAAATACACTTGTAAATTTTGCCTACTTTCTCTATAGTGGAGTGTTTCCTTTGATGTTTAAGAACTCTCTACTTGTGGTGGCTGTGTTTTCAGTGACTCTAAACGGATGGAAATTCTGTCCAGGCCATACTTTTTGGAAATCTTAAAAAAAAAAAAAAAAAAAAGTTGTGATTGCCTAACTTTTAAAACACAGAATGATAAAAGTGACCCTCAGTAGTAGAGAAGGCTATCTGAAATTGAGTATGATAAAATTAACATTCATGCATTTTGTTAACTGAATGCCATCCATTCCTTTCCGTTTTAACTCTGTTACTTTGGGTTTTTCTTTTTTCTTTCTTTTTGTTTTTCTCTTCCCTGCTCTTTTCTTTTACTGTGTTCTCTCTCTCTCTCTCTCTCTCTCTCTCTCTCTCTCTCTCTCTTCCTACTTTCTTTGTTTTTCCTGTCTCTCCTTTAACACGAACATTCTAGTTTTAGTTCACATGATATTGGGATGCTGTGTTAGTTACTTTTATGACTGGTGTATCCAAATACCTGAGGAATAAATTAAAAGATGAAAAAAATGTCATGGCTTATAATTTCTGAGGATTTGGAGTGTGGTTGATTGAACCAATGTGTTTGGGCAGAACATCATGACAATGGAAGCACACTGTTGAGAGCTGTTTACTCTGCAAACAGGACACATTGCTTACACACAAGGAAGGTTGAGGCATACATAATTTGTACATTCACCTAAGATTTACCAGGTACCAAAGAACAACTTCAAACTTGCTGAAGAAGGAAATAAACCATTCATTTTATTTGCGTCAATTTAATATGGATGGGATAATTGAAAGAAACTTTGTATATTACTTTTTTTTTTTTTAAGAAAATGACTAAGTCAAGAAAGAGATGTTGATGGAACATGGCCAGATGAGTAAAGTGAGTCAAACTACCCATCTTTGTATCCTACTTTTCCCTTTTAATAACACAGGTTTGTTTATCTGTTCTATGGGCTATACTTCCTAGTTTGTTGTTTTTGTTGTTGTTTTTGGTGGTGGTGGTGGTGGTGGTGGTGGTGGTGGTGGTGTGTGTGTGTGTGTGTGTAGCTAACCATGGAAAGTCACATGGGACAGGAAGCTATCTGAGCAGCGTTCAGCTTTTCTCCTTAAAAACAAAAATATCTATATTATATATGTCCTCCACAGTTGGTTTGTTAGGATGCTTATAGTACCCTAGGAAGGTATGATGGTATGTCCTCATTGTACTAACATTGAAAATATTTTATCATTACAGAAAAATAAAAATCTAAGACATTTTGAACAAAGAAACAAATTAAAAATGAATACTTCTAGCCATAATTCAATATTTAAGAATATTAGTTTTGAGGGCTGAAGAGTTCAGTTAATGGTTAAGAACACTAGTGGATGATGTGAAAAGGCAGGACTACCAACAACCCTGGACAACTCATTTCTAGATGCTTATTTATAGGAGGAATAAAAAGCTTCAAGTCTACATGTCAGATGTGCTCTAACTGCTCAGTCTATATCCAAAAAAATTACATAACTTAACATAATAATAAACCAGAGACCAAAAGGACACTGGGGGTTGTGATACATAACTAAGTTTGTAAAAGTGTGTCTCTTACTAGAAAGAGTTACCTGTGTAGAACAGGCATGAGGAAGACCACTTCTAATAAAACCAAAAGAAGCTTCAAATTGATTCCCAGGCCTGCTGAGATGGATCCATTCCACACAGATGCTAGACTTAGGCACCTTTTATTTGATTTTAGAAGGTGCACCATATGTACACCTGTCTCAATAAATGATCATATTTCATAATTAAAAGACTCTTCAAATCATCTGCCAGACATACCCATATGCCAAATAAGTGAAAATATGCAATGTTCAAACCATAAGTAACTCAAGAATAATTTATACACCTGGGAAATCAAAGTTAATGATTTAGAAAATATTGCTGGAATTGTCATTATATGCTTAAAACAGCACAGTCTTGACAACTGGAAAAAGAAGGAGACATTGTACTAACAATAAAAATATTTTACCATTAAAGAAAAATGAAAATCTACTATACTTGAACAAAGAAATATTTAGAAATGAATAATTCTAGCAGTAATTCAGTTTAAGAATATCAATTTTGAGTGCTGAAGAGTTCAGTCAATGGTTAAGAGCATTGATTGCTCTTCTAGAGGACCTAGGTTTAGCTCCCAGCACACACATGGAAGCTCACAGCCCTCTTTAACTCCAGTCTCTGGTATATGACAGCATGCCTGACTTCTGGGTGCTCTCCTCACATGTAGTGTGCAGGCAAACATGAAGGCAATGGATGTTTATCCATTCACAGAAAACAAAAATAAGGAAAAATATGTTTAAACTAGCATTAATAGTCATATACAGTACGATAATGAAACCAAACAATAAATAACTAAGTAAGATATTGCTACTCCCATGATAAAAAATATAAAGTAGGTTGGAGTGCAGTAGGAAAGAGATATATTCAATCACAGTCTTTGGCATAGCATTCAAGGGATGGAATTCAGAGCAGCAGGCATGGTGACAGACACCTGAAATCACCATACCTGAAATACTGAGTCAGAAAAATCATGAGTTTGAAGACATTTTGAGCTTCATAGCAAGACACCCCATGTTTAACCCCCAAAACCCAAAATACGAAAAAAGACTAAAAGAACCAGAGTAAGCAAGATGTCAAAAATATTTAAATAGTACATATTGTCAATCTATAAACAGTTTGGTAAATTATAGTCACCACCATTCATGTTTAGAGAATGGGTCAAAATGGAAACTGTAATTCACCCATCTAGTCACACATGCATTTTCAGGGGTACATGTTATTGAACAGGTTTTCTGCCATGTTCATGACCAGGAGAATGTTGGTTGAACAGCAGTGAAATCTGCAATATATCTGTTCTAACCAGGTGCTGAGGATGCCTGGGTAAGTGGGAAAGCACAGATTTGCTCCTAAAAATAAAAAAAAACAAAATGTCTTCACAACTCATAAGGAAGCCTAATAAAGGAGAGGACAGCATTGTCTGTGGAAATAAGACAAAATGTGAGTATATCAAAGAGAGCAGACTAGATGCTGAGGGAACTGGTCTGATTCTCACTATTGTCTAGATTATCACAATGAACTCATGGTTCATTAACTAAATCTTTTTTGCCACCCCAAATGCCCAAAGTTTCAAAAATTCATCTCTAGTATTAGATTATCTCGTATTCTGACACTCTTACAGTAACTTTTATCATTATTTTAATTTAGACTTAAAATTCAAAGCTTTTTTGAGTTATCCTAAAACAATATACTGAGACATAAAAATAAAGGTGATGTGTTTACATATAGTTCAGAGGAGGTAATTTGTTTCCTTCGCCCCATAGCAAACAACCAAAAACATTTTGATTGCTTAATGTGGAACTATCTCCCTAGACAGAATACAATCACAAATTCTCATTCAAGGCCTGGTCAGTTTTTTATTTCTGCCTCAGCTTCACGGTGCTTCTCCTCCTTGCTTGTTCTTCTCATGGCTGTCACCTCACATGTGAGTCTTAAACACAAGAGTGGAACAACGAGAACTTCTTTATAACAGGTTCTTGTATTCTTACACTCCACTCCACTCCCACCATCAAGGGTTGTTTCTGTTCATTTGTTTCTTTGCTTGTTTGGATGGTTGGTTTTGTTTTTCTCATATAAATGGTAAAGGGCACCATGGTTAAAAGTACTGACTGCTCTTGCAGAGGACTTGTGTTCAATTCCCAGAATCCCCTTGGTAGCTTACAACCATTTATAACTCCAGTTTCAGGGATTCCGAGGCCATCTTCTGGCATTTTCAGGCACTGCATGACCATGGAGTACATAAACTCAGGCAAGCAAATGCACATACACATATACACATAAAGATAATGAATAAGTAATTCTTTTTGTTTTTTTCCCCAACAGAATTTCTCTGTGTAACAGAACTCTGGCTCTCCTGGGCTCTGTTTGTGCACCAGAACTCACATAGATCCACCTGCCTCTGCCTCCCACATGCTGGGATTACAGGCGTGTGCCAACAGGCTAACTGAATAAATAATTTTTTAAAGATATGTCATACTCTTAAGAGGATTCTAAGCACTAAAAGAATTTTCTGTTTTGTTGCATTATGATTTGACTTTATTTATTATTGATGAGTTTATATAATCTACTAAGGAGGCAGTAGACACTCCTTCACATATCCACCTTGAACCTCTTTTGCACTGTTAAAGTGAAAACATTAAAAAAAAAAAAGAGAAGCTTTCATTTTTTTCTGCCTTTTTGTTATTTTCTGTTTCTATACTTTATAAGGGTTGACCAACTGGCAAAGAAGCTTCCAAAACCTGTTCTCAGGAACTATTCTTTAGATAGTTATCAAAAGGAAACTCCATCAACAATCCCAAACTAGAGGGTGAAAACAAAAACAAAACAGCCCTCAGCTGAAAGCTTTGCAAGTGTCCGAACTAAAGCCATGAAACATTAGCTCACATATTGCTTTACCCCTCTTCCTATGAAATCCTAAGCCTGTTTCAGATTGGAGGGTTGTGAGGTCTTCCAATGTACAAGGTGGGCATCATCTCATAGAACTTCAATCCTCTAAGTACTTAAACCATAACATTATTGCACATAGCACACCAATGAACACATTTAATATGTGATCAATGGCTTAAGAAGAAAATGAGAAAATATTCATTATTAATCATCTGTGGGGTACAAATGAAAACTTCTTAGAGAGACCATTTCACAAGTTAGAATAGTTATTATAAAAAACACAAATGTGGTGTACAACCCAACTGTGCTGGATAAGTGTAGCTACCACGCCTCACTAAAGGAGCCTATTTTGTAGCAAATAAAGACCATCATAGAAAATCACAATGGCTGCACACAATGCACCCATCAGCAAATGGTGGGAAGCTTATCCCCAACAGATACATCTATATCACAGCTTCCGGATTTATGGCTTAAGGAACAACACAGAAGAGGGGGAACAAAAAAAATTGTAAGAATAAGAATACTGGGAAGACTGCTGTGAACCAGTCCCTCCAATCATAGCTACATAAACAAGGCTGGAAATGGCAATATAAATGGATATATTAACCTGGAAAGAGCAAATCTTTGTAGGGTCTCACATGTAGTCAAAGAACTTTAGGCAACTAATGACTGTTGAGAAAAGGAAAATTCACCTCACCCAAAGACCCCTTGGTTATGCAATGCTGAGTTGTCAGAGTTTAAACCATATATACATCACCAACAAAAATGGATTCAGTAAGTTGTGTTTATATATATTTGTGCATACATATACATAAATATGTACATATATATAAAACAATAATTATCAAAGAAAAATAACCCATAACTTGAGAGGGGGTGAGGGCTATGGGAGGGATTTAAGAAAGGAAACAGAGGTAGAAAAGGGAGAGGACAAAGTAATGTGCTTGTATTTCTACTAAAAACATGTTAAAAATAAAGATAAATTTAAAAAATAAATGAAAGAAAGTGCTGGAAAGAATATAAAGAAAGGAAGCTCTTATATATTCTTAGTACAAATGTAAATTAACATAAGTATTGTGGGAAACAGTAGGGACATGCCTCAAAATGTTAAAAATGTAACTATTATATGATTCAATGAGGCAACTACTAGGTATATATCCAAAAGACATAAAAAGAGTATCTGGAAGAGATAAATGTGCTTCCATTTTAGGTGAGGCATTATTCACAACTGAGATATGGAAACAAATTAAATGTTCATCAATTGATGATTGAATAAAAGAAAGCAATAAATACTGTGCATGATACAAACGCAAAATGAAGCACTATTCAGTCCAAAACAGGAAAATGAAAATTCTGTCATTTGCATCAACCTCAAAGTGAAACACATGTTTATAAATAAACTAAAGTAAACTATTCATACAAAGAAAAATGCTGCATGTGATCTTACCCACATGTGATATCTCAAAGATAAGATAGATATCCAGCAATTAGGGGGACAGTGAGAGGAAGAGGACAGAAGGATGGGCAGAGGCCAGACAAATGAAATCAGGAAGGTTCACTCTGTTATGCATCACATGGGAGGAAGACTAAAGATTTTAAGACTAAAGAACAAGATTTTTAACAATAATATTTTCTCAGTATTGGCAATAATAGAGAATTATGCATTCTATATTTCCAGTAGGCTAGGAGATGCAATTTTGAATGTTCTTAACATACAGAAATAATAACCATCTAGGGATAGAAATATGTTTACCTTAATTTGGACATTTCACAATGTACATATGCATTAAGACATCAACACTACCTTGTATATGCCTATGATTTTATGTCTATAAAAATAAGTAAAATAAAACAAATAATAACACATTTTATAGAATCTTTTCTCTATTCTACAACAGCAAATGTTTAGTTTTCTTTTTAAAAGTCATTTAATTAATTATCTGAACATTGGAAATTTGTACAAGATAAGTCAACCTTGCTTTGTGGAGACAGTCTGGATCTCACTATGTCAGACTGACCTTGACATTCTCTTGCCTCTACCTCCAGAGTGTGGGGGTTAAAACATGGTATCCTCAGCAAAGACAACCTTCCTAATGCCTGAACTGTAATCTGCCTATGACCTACATTAGTAGTTCTGGCAATTTCTGCTGAGCCCACCAACCCAACAATTTCATGTGTATGGAAAATTTCAGCTGAGTTCTATTTTGATGCATGTTCTCAAATTCCTACAGTCCTGAGTCCTCTCCAGAGTCTTAAAAAGCATCTTCATAACTTTATTATCTCTTCTTTCTATTGAGGCTTTTTTTCCAGTGATGTTCTCCTTTATCCAGAGGACTAAACTCATTTCTGTTAGACCTTGTCCTTACTCACCATCAGTGTGATCCTATTTTCACTATTATAGTCACATTGTGTGTTTTATTTTCCAAATATTCCCAAAATCCCACAGTATAAATTCCAAAGGATTGGCATCCTGAATTCAAGGAGAAGTGAATGACAGAGCAGAAATGGCACCCTAGGAAAGATTATCAACATTAACTTAAGTATTAGGACTTCAAAGGCTGTGGCAATTCACTCAAAAGTACTTTACACTGACTAATTCAATGACTATTTATAGTGATAAAAGGAGGATTTTAAAAACATAAACTGTGTTTATATTTTGGAAAGGAGTTTGTGTAGGACTGAGAGGTTTTTGTGTAACTTAGTACATAATAATACCCACTGAATTTTTTTTAAGAATTGGGGACTTCATCACCCGATGGTGATATATACCTTTAATTCCAACACTTGGGAGGCAGCCAGATCTCTGAGTTTGAGGCCAGCCTCATCTAGAGAGTTGCAGGACAGCCAAGGCTATATATATATATATATATATATATATATATAGAGAGAGAGAGAGAGAGAGAGAGAGAGACAAGAGAAGTCTTGTCCCAAAAAACTAAAAAAGAAAGAAGGAAGGAAGGAAGAAAGGAAGGAAGGAAAGAAGAAAAGAAGGAAGGAAAGAATGGAGAAAGGAGAAAAGATTATTTAAAAAAAGAATTAGGATCCTCATTTTAAAAGATGAATCTAGCATAATCATACATGGACACATTGGAAGAGAAAGCCTCAAGTGAAACATAACCACATAACTACTAGAATACGTTGAAACAAAAAGAGGGGAACCAAAGAAACAACAAAAATGTTGGTTTTGCTACAGGTGCCAATTCAGACATGAGTGAAAAGCAGAAACAGAAACAAAGTCAATTCTGGGTGTAGATCCAAGTGATGGAGAAAATGTCTGTGTCCTGGGCAGTGGGGGTGGAATAGAAAGAAAGTCTCACCAGTGTTAAAGTCATGAATGCAGATTAATAGAGGAGAGTTAGGTGGTTGTGTTTCTCTAGGTCCCCATATATTGTTGACAAATGGGGAATAAATTAAAATAACTAAATGTGCAATCCACTTTAAAGTTTAGCTAGAATCCAATGTCTCTTGGATAAACCACATCCAGATAACTGACCCTTGGCTTTCTGAAGAGGAATATATTTTATTAATCAGGATAAAGGACAAGACAATCAGTATTTCAGTATTCTGTAATACATTATGCTGCTCTTCTTCCTCCCGTGGCTCACTATTGCATCCTACCCTCCTGGAGTCTGGGTACCCACCTTTCTTCTGATATTGAAAGTCCATTAAATCTCAGAGGCCATTTGTATGGTGTAAACACAGCTGTTTGTAATATCCACAACCCTCACCTCAAATTCTGCCTGCAACAGTTATTTAGCCGAAGTTATAGTGGTTTTCCATGAAATTCTCAGTAAATAATCATCTCATATCTACAGCGGAGCTGCTCTTCTGGGAAGAGTCATATGGGAACCTTAGGATGGGAGACAATCATGAGACCTTTTTCTTTTTTAAAAAAAAACTTAATAGGCTACACTAGTTCTTTCCCCTTAAAGTAATAACACATCAGTCATTTGCAAAGAGCCCCTGGATTCCTCGTCCTCCTGAAGAACTACATAAGGTCCACATCTGATGCCCATATTTGACATCTACATCTCAAGTCTACATATGATCCCCACATTTAACATCGACATCTGGTACCTACATGTGATATCTATCAGACATCTACATCTAACATCTAGTTTTGCTAACATCCTCTTCCTAAAAACTTCTTGTCTTGGCCCCACATAACAAAATATATGAACACATGAAATTAGTGTGTTCCTCCTTTGTGATTTTTTTTCCCTAGAATTCTCTGCTCAAGATAAAAGAAATGCTACCATTCTATAGACTAAAACCATCATTCTACGGACTAAAACCATCATTCTGTGGACTAAAACCATCATTCTATGGACTAAAACCATCATTCTATAGACTAAAACCATCATTCTATGGACTAAAACCAGCACATCAAGACATATAGGAAGAGCGGGAAATGTCTCAGAGGCTAAAGCGCTTGTTGTTCAGGCAAAAGGCACAAAATTCAGATACTCAGAACACACACAAAAGCAGGGCGGGTACTTAAGGCAGCCACCTGTAACAGCCCCTCCCACCCTGCTCACTGGAGGCAGAGATTGGAATCCCTGGAGCAAGCTGGCTAGTGTACACTATGTGAACTGGAAGCTTCAAGCTCATGGAGAGACTTTTTTAATGTTTATTTATTACTTCAGGTTACATATCCATCAAAGTGCCCTCTTTCCACCCCTCCCATTCCTGCCCTCCCAGAGTCTTCCCTACAAGAGCAAATTCTCAGCAGAAGAGAGGCTCTTCTGCTCCCTTTGAAGAGGAAGCCATTCTGTGGACCACTTCTGTGTGGGAACTGATGATTTTACTCCTACAATCACACAACAACTGAAAAATGTGTGCAATATAAGTGATCATAGGAGAAGACCTGAAGATGCAGGTGAAAGGAAACACAATCTGGTCAACACAGTCATTGCAACTTAACTACAATAAAAAGCATGCCTCACGCACAGAGACTGTGGCTAATGTGCGGGCGTTATTGTTCTGTTTAGCCCACGTGTCTCTCTCAGTTTGTTCCACAACTAATAAAACTAATAAAATTTAAAAAAAAAGACTTTGTATAGAATGGGGTTGCATTCCATCAATTATAGAAAGGTCCTGAAGTGATTACTAAAACATAAGTTGTTTATTTGCGAACACGGGGAATATAAAAATAACAGGATATTTCTTTCCAGAACAGCTAACAACCTGAATTATCATTATAAATGGAAATTGCCAGCACGAACTTCAACCCCACAAAACCTTTCTTCCACCTTGCTTCTTTATTCTCTTCTCATCTCCACTGTTTTGGAGCTTCCTCTGTGCATCCGTTCTGTAAGCAATTCTAATCTTCCCTAGGCCTACCATTTCCTCGGGCAAACAGAGACAATGGTCTTGTACTATGAAAGGCAAAATGAAAAGGCACGTTAATAATTTTCAAGGCATTTCTCCTTTGCACCCGTTCATTTTAAACCACCTGCAGACATTTAGGAAAGTAAGTCCCTTAGGTAATCTGGAGACAGATTGTTTTGTTTTCAATTGAATTTAAAGCCTAAGTAGTACTATAGTTTCATTCGGCCTCTTATTATGATTAACAATCGTTGATGGAGCTTTGCTGCAAACCAGAAGGAGTTTTTATACCTTTAAACTGAAACACTTTTAACAAAAAAAATCACTTTGTTCACTGTAAAATGTTATAAGGATTTAATATATTTCATTGTAATTTTCAGATTTCACAGGTCCCAAGAGACTACCTTACTTAACAGTACTAATTATCCCACAGGGCCAGAACCTATAAAAATCAGTGAAGAAAAGACACAAGCCGGTCACCGACCTCAGAAGAGACAAGGGAAAGTACCATCAGAACTAAATGAGCCAATCAAAGCTCAGCCACAAGTCACATCTCACAGACAGCAAACTCAAAGAAAATATAGACCTAGAACCAGATACACAGAGAGCCAAAGAGGAGCATGCAAGAGTACAGAATGCACTGAGCCTGTGGGAAATGTTCACACTGGAGGAAAGATGACGGTTGAATACCACTACTGGGTATCTGGATAAATTTACTTGAGGAACCTATAAGAAAAAGAGGATTTAAGTTCACACTTCTGTTTCAAATTTGTTCCCCTCCCAGGAACTACTGAAAGACTGGCCAGAGAACAGCCGAGTTGTAATGACTCCTTTCTCTGTGTTCAAGGTTACTGTTTTTACTTGTCTTACACAGTAGCTGGCAACTCTGGGCTGTGCGTGAGTCAGATCAGACTGAAGAGAAGGAAAATAAGACCCAACTATGTGAGAGTCTAGCATGACTGCAGGTAGAGAGAATTATCACGATGCAATGGTTTCAATATGAATGTCCTTCACTCAGATGTGTGACTACTCCGTCCCCAGTTGGTAGTGCAGTTTGGGAAAGTTTAGAACTTGTGACCTTGCTGAAGGAAATGTGTCACTAGGGGCTGGCTTTGAGGTATTAAACTCATTATATTCCCATTTCTCCCTCTCTGCTTCCTACTTACAGTTCAAGTTCTGAGAACCAAAGTTCTCAGCGACCATGCTTACTTGTTGCCATGCTTCTCTGCCATGACAAGCTCTTATATATCCTTCCGGACCCAGAAACCAAATAGACTGTTCCTTCCATAAGTTACTGTGGTCATGATGTTTTATCATAGGAATAGAAAAGTAATGAATACACGCAGTGCCAATGTCTCAATTTCATAGTAAAATGAAAATGTCAGCAAGTTCAGCAACATATACAGTAATGTTGGGGGATTGCTTGAGGTACTAAATAGAGCCTGTGTGCTGGATATTGTCAGAAACTTATGGATATTTATGAGCTTGGACATGATTTGAGGTGGAAAGTGTTGAGTCTGGAGCAATGTATATCAAGATGTCTGGTAATAAATCTCTATATGGCCTCAGGGGAAGGAGATTATTGCTATCACACAAGTTGGAATTTAATTTTGAGTGATGGAATTATTTAAGCAAAAAATGAGGCTCACACTCTGTACATATTATTTGTTTAAACTTTTCCTAGTCTTTTACCACTTCACAACAGTTTCATTTATCTAGTCATTTTCAGATTGGTATGTAATAGCTCATAGAAATATTTATTGTTCAGGACTAGTCAACATAAATTCAAATGCTATAGTTAAGGGGGGAAAATCCCTAAAGTTAGCAGAAACTTATTAACCTCCCCCCCCCGTGTGTGTGTGTGTGTGTGTGTGTGTGTGTGTGTGCATTTGTACATATGAGCTTTATATCATTTTATCATTCTTCACTTTAACTATTGAAATAGAGTCTCCTACTGAACTTGAAGCTCACTTTTTAAACTAGCCTGACTGGCCAGTGGGTTTCTGCAATCTACTTCTCTCTACCTTGTAGCAAAGGGGTCATTGGCAAGCCACACCCAGTTTTGTATGGATGGTAAGTACTCAAAACTCAATTCTTCATGGTTGGGCAGCAGTCTTATCCGCCAAGCTGTCTTCCTTGCCCTGAAACTGATTTTCTATTAAACATCTGTGAAGTATCTAAAAGCATTCATTCATTTTTGTAAATCCATGGTTCATTGAATCACTATAGAAGACAGTATCTCAGATACCTTCCTTTACTTACTGTACTTGTTGGTTTTGTATTTCCTTGAGCCATTATTTGTATATGAAATAAAGTATTCAATACCCCTCTCTCACCCAGAAACCCCTTAATTAACAATACAGCAAATATTCAGCTTAGTCTTGTTAAGAAGGTAAAGTTATATCATGTAAAGTTCTTGTTCTCAGGACCTTTAAATCAACATTGTACATATCACTGAGATGAAAGAGGATTAAAAGATTATGTTGACAAATTCATCTCTTGTGGGAACAGAGCTGTTTGCCATTATTAGCAGGAAATCAACACATCCTGAACAGTACTGGCTAACACTTCAGAGAGACCCAACAAATTATGCCAACAAGTAAAGGAAGAAGACATATTAAGAACTGAAGAGGTAGTGTAAAGGCAGTATTATAATTTGGATGCAAAAAAAATAATTGAAAACATAGGCATTGATGGGAGGCCTTTCAGGTTATCAAAGTATCTTGGAAAAAGTTGATGATATAAGAGACAGAAAGAATTATTACTCACTGTATTTATCTTTTTATAAAAACACTCATAATGTACAATTATAATTGCCTACCTCTGTTCTTGTTTTGTGAAGTCTGTTTTGGGCACTTGGCTGTGTATGCAATAAGGGCAGGGACCACATTTTCTGTACTACTGCAAAATCCGTTAGAATCCTCTTGGCATAGGAACTACCCAGAAAACATGCATTGAATGACAAAACCTTGTTCCTTTGTGGTTATGACATGAATCAGGTTTACCTGAGTTCTCCAAGCCCGCAGTAGCTGTGGATTGTGTCACAGACAACCATAACTCAATGAGCTCAAGAGCATCCACATCCACTTTTGAAAGGTATCAAGAGAATAGGTAATGGTTGCATAACCCAAGAAGACCTTGATACTTTCTGAGTCAATCATGCCTAGGAGCACACAGGCATCACCTGAGGGACATTTAAGATACAGAACAATATTGATGACAGAAGGTCACCTTTGGTATTTTACCACATGACACAGTAACACCACATAGCCAGCTGGTTTGTCAGAGGGCGAGCAGCCAGACTGATTTCTATACTTCTGTAGATCAGCATATTGAGGTCAAGGTCCCCTGCCCTTCACTCTACAAGAATCATTATCTAGTTCATACTTGTTGGAAGATAATTGTATTCTGTCAGTTTTAAATGAGACTTTTTCATTGTGTTTTAGCACTGAGTTTTTATGTAGCATTTCAGAAAGAGCTTCAGAAATCCCAGCAGGGGGTTGTATTACACATAAAATCATCACTTATCTGACATCACGTTTGGACCCCTGCCATTTGTGTATAACTTCTCACTTTGTCCTTTGAATGAACTGCATATAAATAGACTCAAAATAAACTCATTATGGAGTTGGGAGTTGAACATATGTCTGAAATGTCACAGTATTCTTTGCAGTAAGATCGTCTATAGATTACCATTTTCATTTTCAATAATAAAAGCTTTGACTATGACGCTAACTTCTAAGTTTTAAAGCACAGCTCAACAAAAAAAAAATTGGTTGATATAGAAACACCACTTTTAAAGTCTTATTTCTTGCCAATGTGATACAGCTAGGAATTTTATAATAGTAAATTATAAAATTACATGTCATAAATCTCTTAGCACAAAGGTTTTTGTAAGAGTTCAACACTAATCTTTGGTTTTACTTATTCATATTCTAGACTATCAATAATAACATGAATTAAAGTTTAGTTTCTTATACCACTAGGCAAGTTAGCAATATGGTATTTCTTTGTTGTTGTTTTATTTTGCAGATTTATTTTTATCCATACATAGTTGTACACATAGGAGTGCAATACCAACAGATTCCAAAAGAGGAAATTGGATCCCCTGGAGCTAGTTTTATTGGCTGTTTTTCTTGATAAGTAGTTAGATGCTGAGAACCAAACTCAGGTCCTCCACAACAGCAATATGCTTCACTGCTGAACCGCTCACCAGTGCACAGTATCTCCTTTTTAACACCGAATCCTGCGCTTGCTTCATGAGAAGAGACATGAAGATGAACAGTGACATTCCAAAGTAGCCTTAACACTCCCAGCAAGCGCAATAGGAAGAGACTAGTAATATAGTTTCCCATAAGTGAAGATACATGAGCAGAACTGATAGCATTGATGAACACTGAAAATGTTCTCTAGAGAGCTCACAAGAGTGCTTAATGAGAAACTATTTTTGTGGTAGTTAAGATGAGATTGTACTGGAAAAGAAGGACGAATTGATAATCAGGTCTTGTGAAGACACATAAAGGCACACAGGAAAAACACTATATGGCACAGTAGAAAGAGGCTGAAGAGCTGCCTTTGTATGGAAAGAGCCGCCGTGAATCATTAGAGTCAGCTATTTCCAGGCATGATGGATTCTCCATCTGCACCCCCAGAAGGAATCACCCTCATCACTTTGCCTTGGTTCTTCTAGCCTAGAGAAACTTTTGGGAGTAATTTTCTATCCTTTAAAAACACCATTACTAACTCACTAATGTAACCTGGTAACTAACAAACTACTGCTGACTATTATCTCAATGAGCCGACTAAGTCTTACTATAAAAACATAAGAAAAGAAAAAGAGAAAAGAGAAAGGAGAAGAAAGGACCATACTTACTTCTTTCTTGTTCCAAACATAACTTAGGATTTTTCATCTTGAGGAAGCAGTCGTGAACTGCAGTACCCTTTGCTGCACAGACACAGTAGGACATCATTTAGTAATCCACCAAAGGATCAGTTTGTTCTCCCTGTGCTAATATGCTATCATCATTTCTCCAGGAACTTCAGAAACTCAAGAAGAATTTGAAATCTCCAGGGAAACTAATAAGAATCAGAATGGAACTAATGGCTTTTACATTTTATTGTACTTTCAGTGCCTCGCTGGCCATGAAGAGGTTAGATATATTGAGTCAGAGTTAGGCATATTGAGATGGGGTTAGAAAATAGGGTTAAACACTTAAAAGAATGTCAGGATTTCTGTGCCAAGGTCACCATTTAGCAATTTCACAAACAGCTAAGTGGGGTGCCAAAAGGAGACTGCAATAAAACAGGTCAATAGAAGTAGGAATGAAGTACTTAAATGAGTTTTTACTTGTTTAAGATACTCTAGACACATATGAGGCACCACATCGCTTCTTATGAGGACTTTTCATCCTCTACTAAAATGTAGGTTTCCAACAACACATAAACCACAGCATTTCCAGATTATTTTCACATTCTCCTGTAAGGTTTTCAATGAAGAAAGGGGAACTACAATACACTGCAATTTCTATAGCATTAATGTATTGTCAATCATACTTAGTTTCACTTTTCAAATGCAAGCAGCTCTGAAATGTGAGCACAGTTCCTGGCTGCCTCTAGTTTCATGTCCCTTTCTGTTGATGCTAATAGACAAGTGACAGATGAATATCTAGTTGGCTGGAAGTAATGACATTGTGCAACACTGAAATATACATATTCTAATTCACTCCAGCAATGGGGGATACAATCAAATCCATGTTTTAATGCATACATCTGGATTTATCTGAATTCTGAATCCATAATGATTAAAAGTATGGTATCCTGATAGCTAGTTCTTTATGGTTATGTTTCTAATGGATGAACATGGTTTTCCTAAAATGTTGTTCAGACAGTGACTGAACATAATCTTGTAAATACTTTGGTTATTGTGAAGTCAACAGCCAGGCAAAAGAACTGAGTGCGTAGACTGAGAGACAAAGTATTTATTCTTTCTGAAATGAGAAGGCAGCTGGAAGTGGCACCTTTCTGAACACCATCCTCATCAGTAGGTATGGTGGTTTTCTGTAGTTTCCACTGATCTGAGCAGTTGTATTTCCCTCTACCTTAAAAACAATTCAATTTGTGTGTATGAGTATTTTTTCTGCATATAGAAATATGCACCATGTATATGCCTGGTTCATGAGGAGGTCAGAAGAGGGCACCAGATTTATTGGAACTGGAGTTATAGATAGCTGTGATCTGCCATTTGTATGCTGGGAGCCAAGGCAGGTTCTCTGTAAGAGCAGCAGGTGGTTTTAACCACTGAGCCATCTCTCTAACCTTCTTCCTATCTTTAACTCCAGTATGCTGAGGTATATTGAGAAATATACTGTATTCTATTTTTTTCAGAAGTGTCAATGTTGTGAAGTGTGTGTGTGTGTGTGTGTGTGTGTGTGTGTGTGTGTGTGTGGAAGTGCACATGCTCACAGCATCAATTAAAGAAAAAAATGTCATTAGTGTGAGAGAGAGCAGGAGGTGATAGGAGAGATTGGAGGGATGAAAAGAAAGGTGAAGTGATGTAATTACATTTTAATATTGAAAAGTAAAAATATATGCATTTTTTAAATTGCATATCTGTATTGTACTTAGCTTACCTGACATTTGGTTTACTATATTCTTCTCCTGACTCTCATGCCATTCATCTGTGTACTATTTGATCATATTCCCCTTTTGTTTCTTATGTCTGCTAAAAAGAAAAATCCTGAAGGTTAAGGACAATTAGCACTATAGTCTCTGTGCCTAGAAACTGGATCAGTCTGAATAATACTGACAGCAGTGATTGTTTTGATAAATGGTGATAAAAATACTTTTTACATTTGCCTTAATAGGATGCTGCAGGAGGTTACAGGAGGTAAAGAAAATAGTTTTGAGGATCTTATATACCCCTTAATGAAAAAGTATCCACAAAGCAAAAAACAACAACACCACCAAAAATATCACAAGGATAGAAACTACCTTCTACAGTTTGAGTTTCAGAAAATTTTTAAAATTCAAGGGAAGAGAAAATAAAAATAATTACATTTATTGGTAGTCTCTGGAGATAGCTCTCCAAACTGTTTTATTTTCACTAGTTGTAGCTTAATCACATATAACATTTAATAAAATGATTATTTCTTTTCATTCTTCTTCATATCTTCTTGCTGAGAACCTATTTCCACACTTTTAAATATCATAAATAATTAGTTGCTCATGGGAATTTAGGAAGGAAGATCCAAAAGTCAGAAGAAATTAGTATATGCTTTACTAAATTTCTAACATCAATGCTATTGACTTCTTACTGCCTTGAAGGCACAAATAATAGACCATCTACTATTTAAATTAGATTTCAACCACCAAATAAAATTAAGAGAAAAGTAAGAACAAGTGTAGTTTTCCAGATATCTGAGTACAACTAATAACATTAATATTAACCATGTAAACATGATGCAATATTTTTAGCATCTACTATTTTGCACTATGTAGTGGCCCTATATATTAGGCTATAATGGAGAGGTTATTGGTGTGAAACCCACATGTGTTCACTTTTCAGTACATTAAAATTCCAATTCAAATTATTGAACATTGTATTTCATACTGCTTTCCTACTTAAAATCTCCAGTGCAACAATTAAAGACCATAAAATAGTTAGGTAAAATCTATAATGAAGAGTTATTCTCTTCTGATGTTTGACTCATGTTATGACAATCTACTTTCTCACTGCCAAACATTTTATATGAAGTTATGTGCCTTGTGCCAACATTTGAAAAGTGTCTTCTGACTTCTTATAAAATTAGTACTTGGAATAAACCTCAAAGAACAAACCCATTTAGCTTCTTTCTTTAAATATTGCTATTAGCGGAGGCTCCTATTTTTTAATATGTTCTCATTACACCCACAGTAATGCAACTGAGAGGTGATTCTATGGGTAAAGCACTAAACACACAAATCTGAACATCTGCATTCAACCCCTAATAACCATGTTTAAAAAAAAAGTCAGATGAGGTACAGTCTAACCGTAATCCAACCACTCCTGCAGTGAGATGGAGGAACAAGGCCAGAAAATCACCTAACAACTTGCAGGCCCACTAGTGTGAAGTACACAACAACAACAAAACCAACAAGAGAGACTCTGAATCAGCAAGGCTGAAGGCAAGACCAAATTTCCAAAATGTGTCTTCTGACCTCCTCACTGTGGCACTTGCACCTTGTTCACTTATTCACACACTTGTGCACTTGTACATGCACACACACACACACACACACACACACACACACACACACACAGTTCCCACAGGAAGCATGTGTCTAATTGCAATTTGGGAGACAATCCAGCCTAGCAGACTTATGAAACTGTTCTTGAAGCAAATTACAGAGTTGATGCTTGTGTTACATGAGGACTAGAAAATAAATGTGCTTCATCTTGGGAAACACTGACACAAGAAAATAAAAGGTAGAAAAGCAGCAACTGTTGGATATACCATCAAATATTAATTGTGTCTTACAATTATTAAATTCAGCTATTTTTCCACAATGTTACTCTTAAATTTTACACATTTTTTTCTAATTACTAAAGACATTGTCCAAAATGTCCTTTCCTAGGAGAAGTTTATTTTTTCATTTCTGTAGATAAAAGTACAGACAGGAATCTTGTATCAACAAGAAAGTGCAGGGGAATGTAGACCTTCCAAATGCTAGGACTGCCTCACACACAAGGGAGAAATCCTACCCTTCCTGTGAGAACAGAGAAAGTGAGAAATTGATAGAGTTTTTTTTTTTTTTTCACCATCAGCCAAATAATTGGAGTTAGAGTCCAGGGACTAGAATTCAAAAATCATCAGCATATGTAGCAAGCAACATTTTGCTCATAGAATATCAACAATTATAAACTCTCTAGGCTCTGAAAATAAAGGTCTATGAAGAGAAGGGAATACGAATTACCTTGATCTGAGAGTGCCATTCTGTGAGCACGTGTAAAAACAACACTCTGTACTATATCAACATGAACAATTAACACATGCTAAACAAAATAATAAAATCAGTCCTAGAAGTTCAAACTTATTTTCTCTTATGGATTTACATATTTACTAATCAGAAGTGGGAATTTTGAAGAAATTCTATAGTAACTAACATTTGAATAAACATGATCACAGTACATAATAAAGATCTATCAGAAAATAGGTTTCCATACTGAATCTCATCCTTTTATTATAATCCAAACATTTCAGTGTGATGTTTAACCAAGGTTATCAATAATATGCTTTTGCAAATATAGCTTTATCTTTTCTTGCTAAATCTAATTAGTTTTTATTATATATATGGTTCAAGTTCAGTCCATCTATGACAAAAGAATGAAAATTATTCAGAGAAATGTAAACATCAAGAGAATGGAATTATTCAGAGAAATATAAACAAGGATGCCTTTAATATTTAGTATACATCATTAAGCTACTCTTGACAGAGATAAAAATATGTTGACATTTCTGAAAGAGCCTCTGATCTTACCTGTAGATAGCATTTAATAAGATACAATAATTAAATACTCTTAGACATTTTATTGGGTTACTAAATAATAGGTTTCTTTGTGGGTTTTTCATATCCTCACCATTTTGAAGCACCTTCCCCTTGATTCCCATTCTTTGCATTTCTATCTCTCATCCTCCCTATCTTTCTCCATATTTGAACCTTTTTCACTCCAGTTTTCTACTCTCCATCCTCACTTTATGTATGTGCTAGACTTTAGAATCACTTAGATACTTCCCTCACATCAAGCCCTCTCTAGAGACTTGTCTTCTGGGAGTTCTCCAAGTCTTACAAACAGAACTAAAGATTCAAGGCTATGATCTGCACATGAGAGAAAACACACAGTCTTCTTCGGACTGAATTGCCTCTGTAATTTTTCCTGTTTCATCCATTTACCTACATATTTAATTTTTGTTATGCCTAAATAAAATACATTGTGTATATTTAATATATTTTCTTTACATATTCATCAGTTGGCTTCCTTGCTGGTCCCATTACTTTGTTATTGTAAACAGAGATACAGTGAACATGGATATGTAGATATCTATGCAATAGGTTATGAATTTTTGGACATATAATTCAGGGGTGGTATAGCTGGGTCATATGGTAGTTCTCATTTTAGTCTTGGGGTAAACCTCCAGACTGAGTTCCAAACTGCCTTTGATAGTTTACAATCCCACTAATGGTATCTAGTTTTCACAGTGCTAGGTGGTACCATACTAAAGAAGTAAAGACACCTTACTCAGCTGAGAACTCTATAAACCACGATAGGCCAGTCAAGATATGCCCATTTGTGTAACAGAAGCATGATAGTTTTGAGTGTGACCAACAGCTCTGATTGATTAGATTTAGGATATGCTTCACAAGAGGGAATCTATCATTATTACTGTAAAGCTGGCCAAAAGTTGCAAGTGCAGAAGGTTTAGGCTCTAGGAATTACCCAGTACAGTTTGCCAGCTAAACTGGCATAACACGAAGCATCCTTTTAATTGTTATGTTTAAGCACACAGAGGTCTACTTTAAATATTAATCAGAGAAGTCCTTTTTCACTCTCTGAACAGTGGTGAACGCAGAAAACATGGCTATATAAGATGTCATAGCAAAGGGCAATAGAAAGTTCATCCCTGAATAAGGGGTTTATACCACCCACTGAAGGCGCAGAGAACATTGTGAAACACATGATTGAAAGAAGCAAGATCTGAAAGATAAGGAGCAGGTTACAACATGCTATTTTCTAAACTCAGCATGGCAGTAAGTGTAGCTATTGGCATGTGACTTACATGAGATGAGATGAGCCTGTCCAACAGGTAGCTATTGATGGGGGAGCGGGTCATGGGGCCTACAACTTACTTCTCAACTCTTGACAGCTAACAAATTCTGGAAGAGGGAGAGACATAGTATCTAGTCTTTTATACAACTGTGAGTTCACCAGACTGATATTTCCAAGTCACAGCCATGACACCAGCCCTAATTACACTGTTTGAGATACAAAATAAAACAAAAAGTCATGAATGTTGGAAGGACCTTTGTATGAGAAAGGTAGTCTAGCAGGTTGGGAGGAAAATATGAAAGCATGGTGAAAAAGCCAAAAATATGCTATAGTGATTCATGAAATCATTGAAGAGCAAAATGTATTCATTAAAAAATAGAATAGATGAGATTGGGAGCGTTCAGGGTGGTATGGCTGTATTCACAAAGGAGGAATCTCTAATGGGTGAGAGACACATGAAGAAATGCTCAATATCCTAAATCATCAGAGAAATGCAAATCAAGATGACTCTGAGATTCCATCTCACACCTGTCAGAATAGCTAAGTTCAAAAACTCAAATGACAGCACATGCTGGCGAGGCTGTGGAGAAAGAGGAACACTCCTCCACTGTTGATGGGAATGCAAACTTGTACAACCACTATGGAAATCCGACTGGTGATGTCTTAGAAAACTTGGAATATCTTTACCTCAAGACCCAGCCATACCACTTCTGGATATACAACCAAATGATTCCTCACAAACCACAAGAAAATCTCCTCAACTATGTTCATAGCAGCCTTATTTGTAATAGCTAGAAACTCCAAATGAGCCAGCTGTACCTCAACCAAAGAACAAATAAAAAACCTGTGGTACATTTACATAATGGAATACCACTCAGCTATCAGAAACAAGGAAATCATGAAATTTGCGGCCAAATGGATGGAACTAGAAAAGCTTATCCTGAGTGAGCTAACCAAGACTCAGAAAGATGTACATGGCATCTATTTACTTATAATTGGATTTTAGCCATGTAGTACAGGACAACTATCCTACAACCAACAATCCAAAAGGAACAGGAACATAGACCTTGTTATCTGTTAGTGGGACACTTTGCCCTAATAGAGTTGCCATATAGGTCCCTAAGGCAAGAGAAAGCTCTTAGCTCTCATAGGACTGTTGAACTGAGGGGGGCTGATATGTAGGGGCAACCCACTCTAGAGAAATAGGATAGGAAGGGGAAGAGGGTGGAAGAGTGGGACTGGGAGGGGTGGAGAGAGGAGACTGTGATGGAGATGTAACTTGAAGTAATAAACATTAAAAACAGAATAAAAGCAAACTTAAAAAAAAACTACTATTCATTTTATATGACCACAACTTATGAACCTACAAATGCATATGCTACAAAATTATTCTCTGCTTTGTGTATAAAGTGACAAATACTTCAGTCAGACAGTTAACTCAAATGGTTAACATTCTCTTGGGTAAGAATGTTTGAAATTTACCTTCTCTTTTGGGTACTCTCTCCTTGCCATGATAAAATGCCCTGACAAGAGCAATATAAAAGAGAAAGGGTCTATTTTGACTTACAGTTCCACAAGGATGCAGCCCATCACAAAGGAGAAGAAATGGCATCAGGTAGGAAAGTGATGGTGGCAGGTGTAGGAGGCTGGCTAATCAATACACTTTCAGGAAGCAAAGAGTGAACAGGAAGTAAGACTGAGCTGTAAAGACTCAAAGCTTGCCCCCCAACAACTCACTCACTTCATTCTCTCCCTCCTAAAATTACTATGACCTTATCACCCAGTACCACCATCAGGTAAATAAGTGTTCAAAAATGTGATCATTTAGGTGGACATTTCATATCTAAGCCACAGCACCCTAGTAACTTTGAACTGCGTGTACTCTCCCATTATTAGCATCAATATTCTATGCAATAACTCTTTTAAAGAGTTCTTCTCTCTATGATTTACAGCCCTGTGACCATTACATCATCATTTCATTTACTTTAGAGTGTCAGTAACCATTGTTCTACTCTCTTCTTTCATGGGTTCAATTATTTTCAATTATATCTATAAGTGAGAATGTGCAAAGTCTACTTTTTGTGCATGGACCATTTCACTTGGCTTAATGTTCCATAATTACAATCCTCTAAGATATAAACAGCAATGCATATATAACACACTATTTCCCCAAGTGTTTTGACCAAACCTCTCCACTGTAAAGAGAGAGCAAGTCACAAAATCTGATACTCACCCATATGAAAGAGTGAGACTAAAGTAAGAGTTGGGAAGAAGCTTCATATTCCCTATAGGTTAACAACTGAAAGTATTAACCAAGCCATTGGTTTGGTTTTGTCTATCAACTTTGTGGACAAAATTCTCATTGACTAAAACTCAAGGACTCTTTAATAGCAAAACTCTAAGAGGATAAGCATCTAAATCAATGGCCCTAACCATCACTTACTACTCTTTTCTTGTTTCTGAATACTGTTCTGTATCTGATGGTCACTCTCTGATTTTCACAAACTATTTTAATAGGCTATGAATCTCTTCCCAAACTGTCTCTTTTTAAAATAGAAAACTACATTCTTTCCTCTAAATTGTGCAAATGCATGAGGTCAAGGTTATGGCGATTCATCTTCATCTGTCCATAAGCATCTTGAGTCATAACCACATGCTTGCTCCTGAGAATTCCTCTTTAGTATTCTCCAAATAATTTTTATCATCATAGCATTACTAAGCCATTAGAGTGGTATAAGGAACTGGACAGTAGCCCCTATAGGTTCCATATGTATGACACATCCTCAATATCAGCTTAAATAGAATCAGCTCCATTTTTAGCCTGACCACTTTAGAAGCCACAAGTACAGGTATCCACTGGATTTGCTGCTGCCAATAATCATATTTCTGTCAGTAGATTCCCACGAAATAGCATTTTATGCAACTGTAAACCTGTCTGCCTCTTCCTAAGTCTCACAGTACTTTGGGGCTGGTTTCTACACACTGTAAGTGGGTTTCTCTGAACAAAATTAAAAAGACATTTTTATTTGTACTAATAGGTAAATTTTCTTTTTTTGTAAATAAATTTATTTATTTGTTGTTTCAGGTTACTTCTCCATCATATTGTCTCTTTCTCCCCTTCCTAGCCCCGCCCCCCCACCCTCTACCCCCTAACCCTTCCATCCCTCTTCTCTGGAGTGGAGTGTCCCTACACAACAGTCCCCTGCCCCAGTTCAGAAGTCATATGAGGGCCAACAGCCTCTTCATACACTGGGGGCCTACAAGGCAGTACCACTAGGGCAAAGTGTCTCATTGCCAGGGAGAGAAAACTAAAACAAACAAATAAAGTCTATACCCATGTTCCTTTTGGTGCGTTGGTTGTAGTATAAATATCCTGTACTATATAGCTAAAATCTGACTATAATGAATAGATGCCATGTGTATCCTTCTGAGTCTGGGTTAGCTCACTCAGGTTGAGCTTCTCTAGTTCCATCAATTTGGCTGCAAATTCATATTTTCATTGTTTCTGATAGCTGAGTAATATTCCATTGTGTAGATGTACCACAGTTTTTTAATCCATTCTTCGGTTGAGGGACATCTGGGTCATTTCCAGTTTCTAGCTATTACAAATAAGGCTGCTATGAACATAGATGAGGAAACTTCCTTGTGATTCCATGAGGAGTCATTTGGATGTATACCCAGAAGTGGTATTGCTGGGTCCTGAGGCAAAGCTATTCCAAGTTTTTCTAAGATATCACCATACTGACCTCCATAATGGTTGCACAAGCCTGCACTCCCACCAGCAGTGGAGGAGGATTCCCCTTTCTCCACAACCTCGCCAGCATGTGCTGTCATTTGGGCTTTTGATCTTAGCCATTCTGACAGGTGTGAGATGGAATCTCAGAGTCGCATTTAGCACACGTCACTCACTATAGAGGAAGGAAAAAGTAGATCTATATTGCTAGACTCTAGCTGATTTGTGAATTAGCCTGATTTCAATTTGATTAGCAATTTATGAAAATTTCACATGTAAAAACATGAGATTCAAGACAATCAGATAGATGACTAAAGCTGATACTTTATCCTGTGATAAATAAAGGACAAGAATGTGAGGCTCCTGGAATAGGCTATGAAAATTCAGAAGGGTAGCAAAAGGCCGAAACTTCACATTGCATTTTTTTTTTACTCCCTAACCCGTCCATCCTACTCCTCTGGAATGGAGTATCCCTACATAACAGTCCCTCACCACAATTCAGATGTCATATGAGGGCCAAGAGCCTCCTCATACACTGGGAGCCTACAAGGCAGTACCACCAGTGAAAAGTGTCTCATTGCCAGGGATTATGCAATGTGAAGTTTCAGCCTTTTGCTACCAACTGTCATAAACTGTTTAGGATAATTAAGACATGCAAACTAATAGTGATGCAAGCTTGTCATTTTGCTAGGTGCTATGACAGTCTATTATAGTTATTTTCTAAGCTACTCAGAAATCAAGTTGCCAAGAGACAAGCAACATTTGCTTATCTAAACATAAGAGATAGACAGGGCATCTTCAAAAACCTCAAGAGATCTGCAGAATATGGCATTCAAAGATGTTTTCTTAACTTTAGATTTTTTGATATTGAGACATGTCAGCTCCTGACAGCAAAGCACCCCCTATTCTACTTCAAGTAGAAGATGAGCATCGAAGAATCTCCAGTGGGAGATGATTGATTAGTGGCAAGCCTATCTCTTGGCAAAAAACAAAAACAAAAACAAACAAACAACAACAAAAAAAACCTTGCTTCAACTGTAGACAAAATGCTGTCCAAAAAGGACAAAACTTGGAAGCAGGTAAGTCGACAGCCTAGCTCTGCCAAGACAAGGTAGGTAAGTCCTTCATAATTTCTGCTCTCCAATCAATGCCTGTCAGAGGAACAGGGCCAAACGGCTGAAGATTGATGCTGTAATGTATGGAGAGAAAATGGAAACTGTCCAGGCAGCCACTGGTATGTTATTTCTTAGTTTTGGAAGCTGCAGACCCTGCACTTCCTATATAATCAGATATATTTATCCCTCTCAGGTCTCTGAGGTGGTTGAAGACTAGATAGCTAGAGTCTCAAGTTAAATTTTGAGTTGTTTAGGAATCAAGAGGGTTTTCTGGATCTAAGAAGATATTTTTAAAATTATGAGGCAAGTTAGTATGAAAGCTGAGTTAGATATAGAACTTTAAACTCATGGAGATATTTAGATAGTAGAATGTTAAAGTCAGGTGCCAAATACATATGGACTGGACATTGGGAATGTATGCTAAGCCATA
This sequence comes from Lophiomys imhausi, assembly GCA_907164525.1. Lineage (NCBI taxonomy): Eukaryota > Metazoa > Chordata > Mammalia > Rodentia > Muridae > Lophiomys > Lophiomys imhausi. Next base: position 19,150,761 of record CAJQZJ010001638.1, on the reverse strand, counting down.
TAACTCTCATAATTGTTGCCTATTTATTTCTGTTGTTTTCTATTGTATTTATTGTTATAAGAGAAAGAACCATTTGTTAAACTGAAACGGGGAGCTGTTGGGAGAGAAAAGATATACCTTAAACTTAAAAAAAAAAAACAGGGAATAGGATGGGGGGTTGAGGGGAAAGAGGGTGAGAGGGTGGGACTGGAGGGGGGAGTAGGGAGGGGATTCTGATTGAGATGTAACTTGAAGAAAAATAATAGCTAAGATATGTTGTGCTTTACAAGGAATTTTTCTCCACATTAATTGAAATAAATGGAATATACTCCCTGATAAAATAATAAAAATAAAAGCTCAAAAAAAATTCAGGAGGGAATGGCACAAAACCTGAGGTGACTAAAAATGACCAAATGCAGATAAAAGTTTCTCAAGCAGTAAAGTTTGTCTACTCTTTCTGCTACAGATCACTTTAAAAGAGAAAATTTTCTTTTGTAGATATAAATAGAATTGTTATTTATTTGTTAAAAAATAATTTTCATTTATAAAAGGAAGATTTGTTACTTTATTTTAGGCAGGTAAAAACTCCTTCTTGCTTTGGCTTGTTTTAAATTAGATCAAAATAATCATTGTGGCAAAGTGACAAGTTAAGGGGTGGCAAAATCCAGTCTCTTGTAGCTATTGTCATGTTCTGATCCCGTCAGCAGCAGTCTACAAATGTAAGGATGACCCCAAAATGTCAGGTCCTGAATAAAAGCACACAAAACTGAAAGAAGTCATGTCCCAATTATAGTTCTGCACCCCTGCTGTAAGGTTCCCTTTAGAAGAAACAGAATGTGCAGATTAGGTGGTGGTTTCTCTGGCTTACAAAATTCACAATGAATTATAGTTGCTGGAAAAAATACAAAACAGCTAGTTGACTAGAAGTTTGTAGACAGTTACATAATTTTTCTTTCTTTTAAGGAAGGTACAAATACTCTTTTCAAAGGTAAAGGTAAAAGTACATAAGGAAAAGGGGGTGGGGACAGAGACTTTGGGGAGCAAGGGGAAACTGTAACTGGGATGTAATATAAGAGTAGAATAAAAAAAATAGCAGTAGTAGTAGTAATTTGCATGACAATATTTTAAAAAAGAAAGAAAGGTAGAAGAAACTTAAAATTGTTGTTTTCAAAGGGAATATAGAAAAACCATCAAAAAGGCAAGTATTATAGGAAAATGATATTTAGTTTGTTTTATGTGGTTATGTATATTCAAGTGTTTTCAGCTACAACCTTCCAAAGCTGGTGAATGGTACATTTAAAATAATTAACTCATATAGATTTCATTTAGTATTTGTGGTTCATTTAGCTCAATATCTCAGGCACTTATACAGAATGTTACTGCACTTCACAATAACCTGTATCTTAACAATGACTATGAATTGTCAAAAATGTTTAAGAGATTTTATTTATATTAGTTAATTAAAAACTTAAGACTTGAAGCAAGTTGTCCTTCCTGCTATGAGCTACACTTAATCCCTGAGAGAAACTATTACAAATAATAAACAGCCTCGATGATGCTTTTGTATGATCCTGCACATATGTGAAAACACACAACATTATATATGACATGGTAGGAAATACTGAGGGAAAATATCCATATGTTTCTCTATGTACCCCACACTAAAAGAATGTGAACTTGGGACTATTACGTAAAGGCTCAGACTTTTGTATTTCTTAATAATAAAACATGAAATAGCTCAAGTTTAGCTTCTCAGTATGGTTGTGATAGTGCAATACAAACATTGATATTAAGGATGTTTCTAAATATGATAGAATAATATAATCAATATTATTATAAATAATATAATCACTACTTATGGCTTCTACTTAGGTTCCAATATCTATTTATCATTACTGCTATTCAAAGAAGCAATCCAAGCCTTCTTGGCAACTTTATTATTCTGTATCTCAGGTCTTCAGCCCCTGCTATTGTGCAAATCAGAAATCATTATCTTTACTCATGAGACTCTCTACAGTCAATACCTAATAATTCTCCTCCTGACGGAATAAACTGGAAACATGTAAATTGTTGCTCTTCTTTCTACTCCACCTCATATTACTCAAGTAACAACCAATACACTCAGAAAAATAACTTTCCAAATTGAATTTCCAGGTACTAGAAGCCTTTCAAGTGATTCGCATGGGAAAAAGGCATCAAAAGTATCTAGAGTCGTGGAGAATTTCTCAAACAGTTCTTAGTTTTGATTTTTGCTTCAAGCAAATTAATAATCATTAGAGAAATAAGAAAGCTGAAAACTAAATGATAGAAAACCAGGTTGAATGGATATAAATGGAATAATATTGCAAAGATTCTTAGTTACACTAATGGAACTCTTCTTAGAATTAGCAAATATAAGCTTGGTGAAGATATATAAAACATCTTTGTCTAATAAATACACATATGCACATTAATATATATTCACAGATATATAATATATGGATTATTATAGACTAGAAAATCTAAATTGATTACTACAAGTAAAAATGAACTTGAGCAATAACTCTAGTAAGAAGGCATTCCCTTAGAACTTGAATATCAATAGGAAAAACATCAAGCTGTTAAATTCATTTCAAGGCATATTGTATTTGTGACTATGAGACTGTACTGTGAGCTTGAAATAGCTTACAACAATGAATCATATGAGCAGACTGACATGTATGACCAAGGGTAAGCATCTGTATCTTGACGTGCCCAAACCAATTTTGTTTTTGAGAAAGATAATAAAATTGATAACAATAAAATTGCATTCTTTGGTTTTATGAACGACTGAGTACTTACAATGTAAGATGGCATTATATTAAATTACTAAACTCATAGTAGTGAGAAATTAAGAGGAAAGAATAAAAATGGGGCTAGGAGGAAGGCTCTGTAGGTAAAACACTTTATGACTATTTGAGTTCAATTTTTCAGACACACATGTTGGAAGAAGAAAACTTATTCCAGTAAACTGCCCTGTGACTTCACAAGTGTAACATTGCATGTGTATGCAGATACCAAACACACACATGAATATATAGTCGCACAAATGAATGAATGCATAAATATGTAAGTAACTAAATGTAAAAACTGCAATGGTAATTTTACTCATATCTGTTAAAAACATGAGGATTCCGAAGACAATGGAATGTATTGTAACACCTTTTATTGCACATATAACCATTTGTTCAAACTTAACCCAATAGCATGGGAAATGACAACAAAGTTCCTAAAATTCATGTTATTTCCAATTTGAAGCATCACTTTCTCCAGTATACACTAATGAAACCTAAAGTAATGAATAAAATAATTAAAATTCCCATGTTTATAGTAGAGCTAATAAAACTGGCCCAGACTGACTTAATGATGTCTGGCACCCCTTACATTGCCTTTCTTGAGTTCAATGTTATGCCCCTTATGATATCCTGCTTCAACAATAGTTGGATTGAGGTACAATAATATTTAAAATAATGACATTTGATTTTTAAATTCTTTTATAGGTAAAAGGAATATTTATGTTTTTTTTAAGCACTACTTTTTATTTTTTTCATTTCAACATTAAAATTTGGGAAAAGTTTATGAACAGGAGCACATGTAACACACCAGCATGACACACATGCACACGAAAAAAACTCAATAAAATGTTTTGTTTTCCAGAGATCTCCTTTAATACCTACATTTTCCTGGGAATACCAGCAGATGTCAATGAATTCCATTGATTTCAGTATCTAACCTTTTCTTCAACTAGAGATTCAACCAAGTGGATCAAGCATCCTCAACACTAACTTCTTCTGAGTGTCCAGAAATAGAGTAAATGTTATGATGATAATGACCTTTAGTGTTCTATCAATTTCTTATTACTGAATGTCTTCATGGTCACAGGTAAACTTATGCCAAACTCACAGAAAAATGGTTGTGGCCTGTCTCTGATCAACATTAAGAATGTGTATACCTCCAAACAATTCCTCACCAAACCACAAGGATATCTCCTCATCTATGTTCACAGCAGCTTTATCTATAGCTAGAAACTGGAAACAACCAGATGTCCCTCAACAGACAAATGGGTGAAAAAAAAAAAAAAAACCCTGTGGTACATTTACACAATGGAATACTACTCAACTATCAGAAACAAGAAATCATGCAATTTTCAGCCAAATGGATGGAACACTAGAAAAACTCATCCTGAGTGAGCTAACCCAGACTCAGAAGGATGCACATGGCATCTATTCACTTATAATTGTATTTTAGCCATGTAGTACAGGATAACTATACTACAACCATCACACCAAAAGGAACAAGAACATAGACTGAGTTACCTGTAATGGAGTTGTCATATAGGCCCCCAGTGCAAGAGGAAACTCTTAACCCTCATAGGACTGCTGAACTGCGAGGATCTGATATGTAGGGGCACCCTTGACTGGAGGAATAGGATAGGTGAGAAAAGGGGGACAGGGTGGGAGGGTGAGACCCGGAGGGCTGGAGGGAGGAGACTGTGATGAAGATGTAACTTAAAGTAATAAATAAACAGAAAAAAAGAAAAAAGAATTAAGTGAGGAAAATGTTATGTAACCAACTTCACCCACCTTGTAATTTATTAAAGAAAACATAAAAATATCACATAAATATTTCTACCCTAAAATATTCTTATCATACTACATATCAATTATGAATTCCTAGGGTATTTTGGTAGATGGGCTAATAAATAGATAATTAACCGTAAGTACAGTTATCTGGAAGCCTATCAAGGAATTATATTGATATGAAATAATTATATGCTTTTTTAAAAGTTACTGATCAGTTAAAAACTGGAATTTTGCCTCCAGATTTGATAGAACAGCTGGTATAAGGCTTCAACTCACACTAGAAATAATCATTCACTAGACCAATCCTATGAGACAACTATTTTTAGGCATAATCAGTCAGTGCAAAATTGTGTCTCTCCTAAGCAGGAAAGCATAAAAGTTGAGCCCAGCATTTGTCCCAGATTTTCTACTGGAATACTTTCTAGACCATTAAACTCAAGCAGAGAACAGAAGTTCAAATGAGGTGAGAAAATAAATACTGAATGAAATTTAGTCTTCTTTAATGGCTACACATTGTAGAGCAGGGTCATGGATAATATGGAAATGGCAGAGGGGGAAGGAAAACTTCTTCCTTGTTCCCTCCAGATCATTGAATTGGAGCTGGGCTGAACAAATACAAAGCACAAACTCACAGTACAGTGTCTGTTTTAAGGTGATGACTGAAAAGAAATATCTGAGGTCTTACAATGTTGAGAGACATGGCAGCTCTGGCCAGGAAAACCTGAAGCTAACTTATACTAGCCTCTGGAAAGGCATGCTTGGTTTGTCTTTCTACTTGCTTGTTTATCTGCTTGTGTCCTCTAATTTTAGATTGCCCTTTTGCTGCTCATTGGATGAAATTAGTCCTGTGTTCTATACTTAATGCAAGGGTGATTGTAATAGCTCACTCAGAGGTCCCATGTATCAGGAGACAAAGTTAATTCTAATGAATGGAACATCTGGGCAATGCCAAGTACATTATGATGAGGACCTAACATCTAGAGGACCTAAGATAAAAGCCGTGGGCCACTCACTGGACCATGGACTTGAAGGAGCATGTTTTAGTTACCATTTCAATTCATTATCTAGTAATATTAAAATAGTAAAACTTGTAGTATTAGACAGCATTTGTGTTGCTGTTACTCAGTATGCTGTTGGCATAAAATATCTCATTGAACTCCACAGCAACTAAAGGAGAAATGTACAACCAAAACCAACAGTTTTTAAATGAAAACAGTTCAAGCTGAAGGAGCTTAAAGAAGAAAAGAGTAGAAGAATGTCCAACATTGATGTGCAATTGGTGTCTTCAGGCAGGGTTATGAAAAGTAACCTTGGTTACTTTTGGTGATCAAAAGTATCAAATGATAACTACAGTCTAGGTGTTGAATACATTTGATTGCCACATTAGTCCCCTTGCTGTTTGCTGTTTTCCCTAACAGTGCCCTGCTGTTCTGGTGGAGACATTCATGGAGGTGAAACAGGGAGAATTCTCTTCTTACACAGATTTTAGTAGTAGTATAGGTAGGTGCAGAGTCGGGGGTAGGGGTCACATTGACATAACTCCACAACCATAAATAATACAAACAAAATTCAGAGTCAATTTCATACATGTATAATTTTTTTGTGAAGTTTGACAGGAAAGGAGACTGGGTTTTGTTTTTCAATACACTCAAATTTGAACCATAGAAATGTAAATTGAAGAAAGATGTGACATCTTATGATATTGTTATCATTTCTAATGAGAAACTCGTGTGTGTACTTATTTCCTGCACTAGTTGCTCTACTTGTTGTGACAGAATTGTAGAAATATGGCTTTAAATTATTTACCAGTATTTATGCTATATTTAATTGGTCAGTGGTGTTAATCCTTAACTTGCAATAATAAATAAACACACAGATACCAGATGAATTTTAACAAGCCTTAGCCTGGATTGTGCAAATTTAGCCAAACTAAGCTAGCTTATAATTCTATTCTCCAAATAAAACCCCATGACATATATACATATCTCCCTTGGGATGTTATTCTCCACTCTAGGCTGATGTTCCAGGGCATGTGGAGATATGATTCTTCTCTTTATCTATGGTGTGCCTTTTTTCTCCTCCCACCTAGTTTCTTCTTCTCATCTATCTCCCTGCTTTAAAAGCCCATGAACCTTAGCTTCACCTACCTCTCTCTCTTTGCCCAATCTCAGGCCTCATCATTTATTCAATCAATCAGAGATAATGGTTAGCAAGCAAAGTAACAGACAGAAAGAGGGCCTCTGGGAGCAATTAATTAACATTTAGAATACATAACAGATCACTGCATCACAGAATACTGGACAAGAAAAAATTTCAAGGAAGAACTAATTCTGGTTACAGTTTGAGGAGATACATTCCATTATAGCAGACAAGGCCCTGTGGCAGGAGCAGATGGCCAGCTAGTTACATTGCATCAGCAATCAAGAAGTAGGAGACAGGAGGAAGTGAGAGTCTATAACAGAGCTATAAAACATGAAGGCCCCTATGATAGTATACATGAGTGACTCCAAAAATTCCACCAAAGAACTACTACAACTGATAAACACCTTAAGCAAGGTGGCTAGATACAAAATTAATTTTAAAAATTCAGTAGCCCTTATTTATACAAAAGATAAGAGGGCTGAGAAAGAAATCAGGGAAACAAAACCCTTCACAATAGCCACAAACAATATAAAATACCTAGGGGTAACTCTAACCAAGCACATAAAAGACCTGTACATGAACTTTAAGTCCTTGAAGAAAGAAGAGGACATCAGAAGATGGAAAGATCTCCCATGCTCATGGATAGGTAGGATCAATATAATAAAAATAGCCATCCTACAAAAAGCAATATACAGACTCAATGCAATTCCTATCAAATTACCAACACAATTCTTTACAGACCTTGAAAGAACAATTCTCAACTTCATATGGAATAACAAAAAACCCAGAGTAAATAAATCAATCCTGTACAATAAAAATACATCTGGAGGTATCATCATCCCAGATTTTGAGATATACTAGAGAGTAATAGTAATAAAAAACAGCATAGTACTGGTATAGAAATAGACCAGTTGATCAATGGAATCGAATTGAAGATCCATAAATAAGCCCACACACATATGGTCACTTAATTTTTTGACAAAGAAGTGAAAACCATACAATGTAAAAAGGACAGTATCTTTAACACATGGTGCTGGTCTAACTGGATGTCAACATATAGAAGAATGCAAATAGAACCATATTTATCACCTTGCATAAAACTTAAGTCCAAGTGCATCAAGACCTTAACATAAAGCCCAACACATTAAATCTAATAGAAGAGAAAGTGGGGAAAAGTCTCACACTCATTGGCACATTGGTACAGGTGACAACTTCCTTAACAGAACATCAATACCTCAGGCTCTAAGACCAACAATCAATAAATGGGACCTCATGAAACTGAAAAGCTTCTATAAGGCAAATGATACTGTCATTAGAACAAAACGGTAACCTACAGATTTGGAAAAGATCTTTACCAACCCCACATCCAAACGAGGGCTAATATCCAAATTTTATAAAGAACTCAAGAAATTAAACACCAAGAAACCAAATAATCCAATCAAAAAATGGGGACCAGGCTGGCATCAAACTCGTGATCCTCCTACCTCTGCCTCCTTCAGCAAATCCTACCAGCGTGTGCCACCACAACCTCTCCCATGCTCATGGATAGGTAGGTTCAGCACAATAAAAATGGCCATCCTACCAAAAGCAATATACAGATTCAATGCCATTCCTATCAAAATACCAACACAATTCTTTATAGACCTGGAAAAAGCCAGTCTCAATTTCATATGGAACAACAAAAAAACCCAGAATAGCTAAATAAATCCTGTGCAATAAAAAAACATCTGGAGGTATTACCATCCCAGATTTCAAGCTGTACGACAGAGCAATAGTAATAAAAACAGAATGGTAGTGGTATAGAAACAGACCAGTAGATCAATGGAATCGAATTGAAGACCCAGATATGGACCCACATGCCTATAGTCACCTAATTTTTGACAAAGAAGCCAAAACCGCACAATGGAAAAAGGACAGCATCTTCAACAAATGGTGCTGGTCCAACTGGATGTCCATTTGTAAAAGAATGAAATTAGACCCATACTTATCACCTTGTACAAAACTTAAGTCCAAGTGGATCAAAGACCTTAACATATGGCCGGTCACACTAAATCTACTAGAAGAGAAAGTGAGAAAAACCCTCAAAATCATTGGCACAGGTGACAACTTCCTGAACAGAACACCAATAGCTCAGGACCTAAGACCAAAAATCAATAAATGGGACCTCATGAAACTGAAAAGTTTCTGTAAGGCAAAAGACACTGTCATTTGAACAAAATGGCAGCCTACAGATTGGGAAAAAATCTTCACCAACCCCCCATTTGACAAAGGGTTAATATCCAAAATCTACAAAGAACTCAGGAAATTAAATGCCAAGAAACCAAGTAATCCAATTTAAAAAATGGGGAAAAGAGCTAAACAGAGAATTCACAAAGGAGGAATTCCTAAAGGCCGATAGACACTTGAAGAAATGCTCAGCATCCTTAATCATCAGAGAAATGCAACTCAAGACGACTCTAAGATTCCATCTCACATCTGTCAGAATGACTAAGATCAAAAGCTCATATGACAGCACATGCTGGCGAGGGTGTGGAGAAATGGGAACCCCCCTCCATTGCTGGTGGAGTGCAGGCTTGTGCCACCACTATGGAGGTCAGTATGGCGATATCTTAGAAAACTTGGAATAGCTCTGCGTTGAGACCCAGCCATACCACTTCTGGGTATATATCCAAATGACTCCTCACCGAATCACAAGGAAGTTGCCTCATCTATATTCATAGCAGCCTTATTTGTAATAGCTAGAAACTGGAAACAACCCAGATGTCCCTCAACTGAAGAATGGATTAAAAAGCTATGGTACATCTACACAATGAAATACTACTCAGCTATCAGAAACAAGGGAATTATGCAATTTGCAGCCAAATGGATGGAACTAGAGAAGCTCATCCTGGGTGAGCTAACCCAGATTCAGAAGGATGCACATGGAATCTATTCACTTATAGTCAGACTTTAGCTATATAGTACACGATATCTATGCTACAACCAATGCACCAAAGGGAACATGGACGTAGACTTTTTTTTGTTTGTTTTTTTTTTGTTTGTTTGTTTTCTTTCCCTGTCATTGGGACACCTTTCCCTGGTTGTTCTGCCTGTAGGCCTCCAGTGTATGAAGAGGCTCTTGGCCCTCATATGACTGCTGAACTGGGGCAGGGGAATGTTATGTAGGGACACTCCCCTCCAGAGGAGTGGGATGGAAAGGTTAGGGGGTAAAGGGTGAGAGGGCGGGACTGGGAAGGGTGGAAAGAGGACACTATGATGGAAATGTAACCTGAAGCAATAAATAAATATTTTTTTTTTAAAAAATGGAGAACAGAGCTAAACAGAGAGTTCACAAAAGAGGTATCTCTAATGGCTGAGAGACACTTGAAGAAATGCTCACCATCCTTAATCGTCACAGAAATGCAACTAATGACAACTCTGAGATTCCATCTCACACCAGTCAGAATGGCTAAATTCAAACACTCAAATGACAGCACATGCTGGCAAGGTTGTGGAGAAAGGGGGGCACTCCTCCACTGCTGGTGGGAGTGCAAACATGTACAAATCTCTGTGGAAATCACTCTGGTGATATCTAGAAAACTTGGAATAGCTCTACCTCAAGACCCAGCCATACCACTCCTGGGAATACATCCAAACGATTCCTCACCAAACTACAAGGACAAGGATATGTCCTCAACTAGGTTCATAGCAGCTTTATTTGTAATAGCTAGAAACTGGAAAACAACCCAGATGTCCCTCAACTGAAGAACGGATTTTTAAAAAACTGTGGTATATTTACACAATGGAATATTACTCAGCCATCAGAAATAAGGAAATCATGAAATTAACCGCCAAATGAATATAACTAGAAAAGCTCATCCTGAGTGAGCTAATCCAGACCCAGAAAGATGCACAGGGCATCTATTCACTTATAACTGGATTTTAGCCACATAGTACAGGATAACTATCCTATGACCAATAGACTGAAAGGAACAGGAATATAGACTTTGTTACTTGTTAGTGGGAAACTTTGCCCTAGTGGACTTGCCATGTAGGCCCCCAGTGCAAGAGGAAGCTTTTAGCCCTCATATGACTGCTGAACTGAAGAGGGCTGATATATAGGGCACCCCACAATGGAGGAGTAGTATAAGTGGGAGAGGGGGAGAGGGTGGGACCTGGAGGGTTGGAGGGAGGGGACTGTAATAGAGATGTAAATTGAAGTAATAAATAAACATTAAAAAAAAACATGAAGGCCCAGAGCCATTATTTCCAGCAAGGTTCAACTTCCTAAAGGTCCCACCAACTTCCAAAATAGCACTGCCAGCTGGGGACCAAATGAATGTTCTAGCACATGAGCATAGAGGGAACATTTCTCATTGAAATCACAGCACTGCCCAAGTGCACCAGCCATCCAAGACAAAGAACTAAGAAACGTGGTCACAACTAACAGGAAAGCACTTCAAACCTTGTGTATACAGCCCAAAAAGCCAGAAGCATTGCTTAATAGGATTATGCTTAATCGGGAAGGACACCACTAGAGATAATGTAAAACATCGAATGGCCTGAAGTGGCAGTGAAATTATTCAACCCCTGGATGGCGGAGCTCTTAATCAGGGCCCCTGCAATGCTACAGCAATTTAATAAGTTTAAATTGGTTTCACTCGGGTAGATCCAGATTTGTGTTACAGATGTTATCCCACCCAAATCTCTTATATAGGTTCATCAAAAAGGGGATCATGCCTAAGCAATCCATGGAAATTCAAAAAGAAATTCACTCTAAAGTTGGAATACAGAAAAAGAGAAATGTCTCATAAATGCTTGCCAAAAAAAATAAGTCTGAGAATGTGCTGATTTTAGTTAGGATATAAATGTCTGTAATACTATAGCTTACTAATTTGTTCTTGTGTTTCATTTTATTAAATCTTTGCTGAGGATTTTAATATAGCTATGTTATATTTGAACACTTGAGACAAAAATATGAGAGTCAATTGAAGTTCAGAACTTCAAAAGAATTCAACAGAAGCAGACACTCTATAAATAGGTACAGAGCATAAATGGTCAGGTATAACATTGGTCACCATACACAAAAAGGAAGAGGTGTTTTTTAAGGGTCAAAGGGGCTACACAAACAATCTAGGTTCTTAAGCTGTAAAACAAAAACAATTCGCATCTCTACTTCTGAACTGAAATGGGATTTTAAGTACCTATCACCATGTATAAAAGAACTCATCTCATTTCCACAAGGAGAGCAACTGAACAGGGCAACAATTAGTTGATTAATTATTCATCAGCATTGCCAGTGCTCTCACAAAGAATGAAATATATAGAGCAGTCGCTCACATTTTCTCATTTTCACAAGGGCATTTGCTAAGTGCCTGTTAAGTGGATGTAACTAATCATGGTACATCAGTGCAAACTGGCCATAAATGTATCAAAATTCAAATCACCACTCCAATAAACTCATAAAACCCAGCAGGTGGTGTGAAAAACATTTCATAACCACTAATCTACGAAGCAACCTCCATCACTGGCTGAACAACTTCAAGCAGAACCATAATTATGTGCAGGTGTGGATGACTGTGCTCAAAGTAATTCTAAGTGGCCATTTCTAAAGGCATTAAGCATATATAATTTTGAAGCTGAGGATAGAAAGGAAACTAATGTTTAGTGAACCAATGCTCTGGGACCAACTGAATTACCCCAAATCATAAACAATCATAATGGTTGGTGTACAGATCCAGTTCAGTCTATCACCAAAGTCGTGCTTGCCCCACTCCATCACTTTGTGCTCCACAGAAAGAGCCCATTGCATCTTCTTTGCAATGTCAATTCTTCAAGATTATCTTGGTACTCTTTTCTGAGTGCTTTGTTCAAAATCTTTTAGTCATTTTTATCCCAAGAACTGCATCATCATGTGAGTTATCTTTCAAGGCACACAATGGGCCAGGCATAATGGCCCATTCCTTTTATCTCAGCACTAGGAAGGCAGAAATAGATAGACTTGTGTGTGTTCAAGACAAATCTAGTCTACATAGCAAACTCCAAGCCAATCAGTGCTACATAGGGAGCACCTTGTCTCAAAAAATAAGAATTGTGCATTAGAGGTATATCAATGGGATTTGTTGATTTGTGGAAATCTATTATCTACCTATTTTTTTCTGAAAAGTCATCCAAAATCAATTACAGGAGACAAATGAACAAATGTTTCCTTGACAAATCATAAGTGGCACTTGTAACTTAAATCACAAACTGTGAAGATGGTAAGGGTATATGGAAGAGTCAGAATTATGTAATTATATAGCATAAAGGAGAAAAAATAATTTCCAATGCTGAAGAAATAGGTGTTGCAAAAAAAATAATTTGGTGTTTGGGGTAGAAATAGCTATGCAATTCCCCTGGAGAACTTTGTTCAATATATTAATGGAGTGTCAATGTATAAACTCTCATGGGGATACACTGAGGAGAGATGGTAACAGATTTAGGAGCCATCAAGATACATTTTTAAGAATTGAAACAGTGTGAGTGAAAAACCTGGAAGTGAAAAACAGATGGAACAAATATGTATTCTAGAAATTAAACTCATTATAAGATACTTAAATTCATCATATTAATAATAAAAAAATTAGTATTAAGAATGTTCCCTAGGCAAACACCTCAGATTCCCACCTTCTGTCTTCTGACAAAAAGCACATTTTGCAATAATATTGGTGACAATTCTCTTAAAAAGAACAACAAATCTTGCATTGTAAGTTTCTATTGCCACTATTATTATTTATTATTAATATGAGTTACTATTGTCACATAGGGAAATATATCAGCAAGGATCTCTTGAGATATATTTCACCATAGATGAGATAAAGCAGTCAACGGGCCTGGTAAATGCCAGAGACATGAGTGATCACACAGGTAAATACTCGAATGACACTTAGAAAATGAAGAAGAGTATCTCAGATGAGAGATGAGTCTGCCCGAATTCCTCCAGTGTAACGTTACAACACTTTTGTATTGGTTCCTTGGACATCATTGTGATAAAACGCAATGACTCCATGGCAGGGATGGATGGCAGCAAGTAGCAGTGATGATGAGAAGTTGAGGCACCATGTCACTTATTGCAACCATGAGGTCCAGAGAGGAAACTAGAATTAGGGCAAGGCTTTAAACTCTCAATTCAGTACCCAATGAAACACTTACTGTCGGGAAAAGGCTGTACCCCTAATAAACTCTTCAAAGATTTTAGACATATAGTACATGATAACTATCCTACAACCAACACACCAAAAGGATCAGGAACATAGACTTTGTTAACTGTCAAAGGGACAATTTGCTGTAAGGGTGCTACCATGTAAGCCCCCAGTGCAAGAGGAAGCTCTTAGCCCTCATATGACTGTTGAACTGAGAGGGGCTGAAATGTAGGGCACCACATCAGAGGAGTGGGATGGGTGGGAGAGGGAGGAGGAGGAGTGGGTGGGACCAGGAAGGGTGGAAAGAGGGTACTATGATGGAGATGTAACTTGATGTAATAAATAAACATTATAATAAAAAATTAAATTACATTACATTAAAAAATAAAAAATAAACTTTACAAAGAGCTACACCAAGTGGGGCCAATTAACCAAATGCCTAAATATATAGGAGACATTTTTTTTTTAATTCAAAGCACCATATTCCACTCCCGGGTCCTCATAGACCCATGGTTATAACGAAAAGAAAATACATGTAGTCTAGACTCAAAAGTTGCAATATTCGTTCATAGTCCTAACATTGTTTAAAACCCTTAAGTCCAAAGCCCGTTTTGAGACTCAAAGCGCTCTCTTAACTATGACCTCCTATAAAATAAAAAAGTAGATTACATTTTTCTAACTTGCAACGCCACAGAATATACATTACAATTCAAAAATGGAGGATTTGAGTATACGGAGAAAATACTGTACGAAAGAAAGACTGAAACCTAGCTTGAGAAACAAACAAATCCTGTAGCTTCATGTCTGATATCTAGACCTTTAGCTCCCAAGGATATTAAATAATCCTGAATCTTCATCTTTGCTGCCTACATCATACTTCTCTCATGGGCCAATTCCACTCCCTGTAAGGCAGCTCTCTTGGAAGACGGATCTCCCATGATGCCATGTGTCTCCATTGTTACTCAGACTTCGTTTTGCAACTTCACGCAATGGTCTCCTGAAACTTCCCTAGACTCCATTTCCTCATGCAGCTTGACCTCACTGGCGTTTTGAAACTATGGAGAAAGAATCTATAACCTCTTGGATCCTTCATGCCTCTCACGCCAATACCGCATGTATAATAGGGCCAAGTGTTGCTAGCCCCCTAAATCAATCACACCAGTAGCAACTTTTTATCTAGGTGCTTTCTAGAGATGGCGAGCTCCTTGGCCCTTCCCCTTTCACATGGTGGAAGCTTAACTAGATAGTGTTTCTCCCTAAGCACAGCATCTTTCCTCTTGGTTACAGTGTAGATTGAATGTTTCCTTTTTGATTCTAATCTCCTCGTCAGTTATAGTCTCTCTTCTATTACATACCTTGGCTGTAACATTGAACTTCCTACTGTTCCTTTTCTCTCCAAACTGCACATTTTGTTTTTCTGACCTGCTTACTCTTTTCATTTGAGACTACCATAAATGTCATAGCTTCAGCATTATGTTGTGCTGAAATTACCCCATTACTTTTTAACTTAGCCTCAGACAAATTTTTAGGACTAGGGCAGAGGACTGCCATATTCCAAAACATCATATGAATGGCTTCTAATCTAGGAGGGTATTAAAAGCCTTGCTTCCCTCTGAAACTTCTGTCTAGGCCTCCACACTCGCTACTCTCTTCCAGGCTCCTACTACAATAACCCCTTAAGACCTGCTTACACTACTCAAGTGACTTACACAAGGAAGGGTTTATTTGATCTATGATTTCAAAGACATAAGACTCCATTTTGTTCAGAAGCTTGGTGGCGCATGGCAAATATGGTGGCAGCAGCAACAAGCTTGGATCTCACATCTTCAAACCACACACAAAAAGCAGACAGAGTGGACTGTAATTAGCATGAGGCTTTTAATCTCAAAGCCCACCCCAGTAATGTATTTCTTCCAGCCAGACTGACCCACTAAACCTCCCCAAACAGTGCCTCCTAGTGGGAAACAAGTAACTAGATACCCAAGACCCTAGGAGACATTTCCCATTCAAACCACTACACCCACCTTCATGTCTTGGAGATTGATATATCTAGAGTGACAGGAAGCAAAGAAATGATGACACACATACAAGAAAACTGGGATCACGTGGGCCATATGCTCTGATGGAGATGTACCAAAAATAGCCAGGAAATTCAATTTGTTATCACCTACAGCTCCAAGAAAAGGGAGGCAGGTTAGCTAATCTCAGTAGAAGGACCCTGAAGAGGAGCAGTCTGCAATTTTCAGCCATCCTGGAAGAGGAAGCTAAGGTTGATAGTTTCTGCATACAGTCCTAGCATCCAGGATTAAAACGCTGCAGTAGATGTCTTCTGTACACACTAGTTTTAGCTAGATACAAACAATTTGTACTCGGACCAATGTGGCAGCTTTTCCATTCTTAGGGGCTCACCCAGGGAAGGCCTTGCCGTTCATATGGACCTGAAGCATTGAGATTCTCGCCATAGCTATGCTCATATCAATAATATACATTCACCCACTCCCTCACAAACCACTACAACTTCCTGTGGAAATGTGACTATAGGAAATACACACACACACACACACACACGCACACACACACACAAACACACACACACACGCACGCACGCACACACACACACACACACAC
>CAJQZJ010001638.1:19007538-19124166 GCA_907164525.1 Lophiomys imhausi | reverse complement strand
ATCTACAGAGTGACACATGCTGGACTTCACACAGGACTTTTAAAAACTATGAAAAATTTAAAATATAAAAAAATGAAAATAAATAGAATATTTTGGGAAGATTAGAGAAGTATGGGGCCAATGATTGTGTGATTTTGCGATATGTTACGTCTAATATTCTTAAATATCATATTTCAAGTGATGTGGTATAACATTACTTGAAAGATGAACCCAAAGGTTTTAAAAAGCATTTGATTTTCCTTTATCACTTATCTTTTAAAATCTACATTTTAAAATAGTACATTATTTGTCAAAGTGTGTTCATATCATAGATTTACTGGGATGCTATAGAATTTATCAAAATATAGAGGTGGTACACTGGTTATAGTTCCTTGCTGCCAAGCCTGAGTTTGGACCTGAAACCCACACAGTGAAAGAAGAGAGCTCTCCATGGAAAGTTTGCCTCTTCACACACATATGCACACAAGAAATATGTCAATCAATAAATATAAAAACATATTTAACTATAAGCAAAACTGTCTAGGACAACCTTCCTAATGCTGTGACCCTTTAATACAGTTCCTCATGTTGTGGCTACCCCCAACTGTAAGGTGACTCTGTGAAAGTGTCATTCTACCCTAGAAAGGGGTCATGGCCCACAGGCTGAGAATCACTGATCTCCCAGAAGGAGAAGTGATTAAATCCTTCCTAGAAGAGTGAAAGGAAGGAAGAGAAACTAGAGTAGAAAAGGTAAGGAATAAGTGGGAATATGCTTGTTGTCCGTTACCTAGCTGTATGAAAATCCCTTTATGTTAATAGCACCATGACATGAATATAGACAATGATATTGTTTAAGAGAAAAAGATAGTCAAATTTTAGGTACTAACTTTAAAAAAATAAAATGTACATTGTTTGGCTTTTGTTTGCTAGTTTGTCTTTTATTGATTCAAACTGTTGGCGCTGCTGTTGCTGGAAGCTGTACCTTTTTAATCTGTGGATATGAATTTTTTTGAAGGAGTCATACCATGAGATGTTTTGCTTTTCTGTTTTTGTACTTTTCCTCCCCCCACATACTCCCCTCTAAGAAAAACTACAAACAAATTTGACTTGAGGTACTGATCTAGGTGATTGTAAAAATGGAAATATCGCTTCACATATAGGAATATATATATACCTTAGAATCTATAGAATCTAGGAATACATACATAAGCAATAGATTATCCATAGAAATTACCCTCTAGGGCCAAGCACACTTAAGAGAGCTGTCAGTCAGTCCAGAGCAGAAATTGCTTGAAAGACTTTTACAGAAGACCGTGTAAAATACCAATACCTCCACTTAACATATCCATAGCAATAATCAACAAATTTAGCGAGACACAACAACGAATCTACCAAAAGCCCATTTTTCCTGCTTCATTTCATAGGAAGGAAAAGGCATTTCCCTTCACATCCTTGTACATTTTTGAGGTGTTTTAAAATTTTTACATGGCCTCATCACATCGTACTGCTTCAAAAATGTGTAGTTCATTTTGGAACAGCCACCCCAATCCAACCAAACATATCCAGTCTCACCACCACTCATGTATTTGTTGAATTTTGCTTCTTGTTATATGAGTTATATATAAAAGGGACTTATAAATTATTGAATGCCTAACAAAATAACTGAACTTTGTGATTTCATAAAACTACACATAAAAAATTCAAGTGTTCTGAAAGCTAAGCCTTTCATTTGAGTGGTAAAAGAGGGAGCAGTTTTAAAACAGAAAGCAAGTGAAATTTTTCATCCGTAAAGTCGCCGTCATTGATTAAAAGCGTGTGTGGTTAGAGTGCCACCTAGTGGTGATGCCCATTAGCCTGCGTGCGCCTCAGGGATCGTCACAAGCTGTTCTCTTACTCTCCCGTGTTTTAGTAAACGTGTGTGCGGTTTTTCGAGCAGAAGCTGAAGGCTAAGAAACAAAAAGCCTTCTGATGGGAAGGATTCTTAGAAGATATCATGGAGGAAAATAGACACAAGCTGAAAACTGGTAGCGATTTTAATTTCTCGATAAAATTTACTGTCCAAATAGATGGGAGGTTGTGGGGGCGGTTGGAAAGGATCCCATGGGCCCTCTGGTCTGCTTGCCAAGTTGCTCACACTTTGTAGTTATCAAGAAAGTCGAGCGTTCTCAACAATATGGGCAATTTCCTCTTAGGACAACTTCTCGTACTGAGTTTTCAAAGCCAGGAACGTGTTCTCATTTAAAATACACATATTCTAAGTTCCTTTTCCTTTATTTCTTAAAAGAAGAAAGACAAAGAAAAAAAATGGATCATCAAGGCAGTGTGAAGAACCTCTGGAAAGTTTGTAGATGCAAAAACTGAAACAGTTTTGTTTTGTTCTTTTGTTTGTGTGTTGAGATGGGGAGGGAGGTTGTTTGCAGTTTTTTAAGTTAATTCCCCAAATTCTAAGAATGAACGCCAGGGCAGAATCTGCCTCCAGGACCTGAATTAAAGTGGACCGGTGTCTGGACTCAGTGCCTGTGGGTGGTTGAGGCTCCCCTTTGGATGTACTTTCCAGGATCGCTGCAGTCAAATGCAAGAGAGGCAGTTCTTCAAGCTAACCAGTCCCTCTGGCTCTTCAGAAAACATCCAAAATGTTTCCTTCTTAGTGAGTCTCCAACAGTGGATGAGCATACCGCAGGCACTCAGTAATTGGGAGTTTGCTCTTCCATTAGCTACATCTTGCCTTGGTTACACCTAGACCTGTTTTTTTTTTTTTTTCCTCCCTCTTACGCTAGCCAGAAGAAAAGAGCCTATGCATTTCAACGATTTTCTGTGATGATGGCTTTATTTTAAACATTAAGAGCCTATCACAATCATTTTCATAGACCATCAACTTGGACTTGAGCAGGATATGACTGAAAACGTGGCAAGCAAATATTTACCCTGTGGGGAAAAAAGTAGGAGATTCGTGTTCTCTAACAGCTGATATAGACATAAAGATTAAACCCTCAGTGACAGGGTTTGTGGCTGTTACATGTTCTCCTCTATAGGATATGACCCCTGCTTATACCTACATGCTGTTCCCCACTGACTTCAAATGTATTTTCCTCAAGCAGCTAAAAGACAAGCCATATTCAAGTCAGCAGATATAAAGAAAGTAAAAATGACTGCAAAACCACAGTTTCTGGCATTGGATGCTGTTCTTACTCCTCGGACCAAATTCCTAATCTTGCATAAAGCTATTAGTGTGTTCAACCTAGAGTTTTCGAAAGAGGTTGCTGCCAGTTTTCTCACAAAGGACTTCCAGCGAATCAGACTGCTGTTGTTTTCATCTGTATTCAATGATGTCTAAAGGCACCAACCCTCAGAAGACATAAGGCTTGGAGTCAGTTGCTGGTTTTCAGTAAATTCAGACACACAGGAGGTGTCCAACCAAGGCCAACAACCAGAGAGAGAGAGGAGAGAGAGAGAGAGGAGAGGGAGAGAAGAGAGAGAGAGACAGAAAGGGAATATGAATAAATCACTGTACTCTGAAAAAAATCACACGACAGAAAGCTTGTAAAACCAACAGGATGTAGGTGAAAATTTGGAGTCAAAGAACACAAGAAAAAAAAAATTAACTCAGCTAAAAGACCCTGATCCACACCCTACAATATATTCTTTTCTAAAAATAATCGCTTTGTATTTAAAGTGAATCTTCTATACATTAATACAATATATCGTATCAATTCACTACTTCCTGTCTCCAACCCGCGTTGGTGGCCCCAACCTGATTTTCTTCCAAACTTCATATAATCTTTTATATTTTAAAGCTATTTTACATTTCCTGGCTGCTGAGGGAGGGAGAGTCACTCACCATGGTTGTTTGTGGATTACTCCTGCCCTAGTAGATGGCCAAACATCCATATGCATATGGATAATACTTCTTAGACTCAGAGGATTATTAAAAAATACAGCATATTCTCCTGTGATGATTGTCTTCATCTCTCTTCAACTTCAAAAATAGAGTTGACAAATGACAATCAAATGATACAAAGTATTAAGAAGAAAAGAGTTGTACAAGGTGATAATTATGGGTAAAACTATGTTTTGCCCTTGAAAAATGCCAAGATTACAAATTATTCTTGTCACAAAACCAATAATTATATGAAGAAATATGTATGACAATTAATGGCACTGTTTTATCATGTTATATAAACTTCCAAACATTATACATTATACCATACATATCATTTTAACTATCAACTAAAAAAGAAAAGGTATGTACATTTAAATGCAGGAACTTAAATAACTTGAAAATATAACTTCTCAAAAGTGCTATCAAAATATTCTTAGCTACCAAATTACTTTGCATTTTAATAAGAAAAACTTGTAAAAAATAAAAACATCATACTTCAATATTAACTAGACCCAAATTCTATTTAACTCAATGAACTGCTATACAAGTAGAATGGACATTAGGAACAAAATCCGTGGAGATTAACATTAAGCTTTGCACTTTTCAATTGAAAAATATGTATTTCGTTTATATGTATGAATATTTTAAATATATTTTTATATTTATCTTTTTAAGTTATGACATAATTACAATATTTCTCCCTTCCCTTTACTCCCTCCAAAGTCTCTCTTAGAACCATCCTAGCCTTCAAATTCCTGGCCTCTTTTTTCACTGATTATTGTTACATGCATACATATATAGGTATATACACATATATCCATAAATATAACATGTCAGTCCATATATTAAAACTTCTATGTATGTTTTGGGGGGCTGACCATTTGGTACTAGCCAACAAATTGGTGCACTCTCCCCTTGGGAAAACCACCTCTCCTGCTCCTAGATTTTCTCAGTTGCCTGTATCTCCTTATGTAGAGTTGAGGCCTCAGGGGATTCTCCCTAACCAGTTTGGTATGTCTGTTGGTGTCACCCTTCCTCTTTTCCTTTCCACCTTCTAAATCTTCCCATGTACTCTCCTCCTTGCTGTATTTCCAACTCATGTCTTTTCCATTGTTGCGTGTGTGTGTGTGTGTGTGTGTGTGTGTGTGTGTGTGTGTGTGTGTTTACTTGCCTTCTTACTTGCCTATAGTTCTTTGTGTGGGTCAAAGCTCATGGACTTTCCCTCATCCTTTTAGTGTGTCTGTTGTTGTTACACTTTTCAGGTCACACTGAGGCAGTCCATCACATTGGTGAGACTTTATGAGTGTAGCTTCTGGCATTCCTAGGAGACCTAATCAGAGCCAACATCCTGTTGTTCTGGCTCTTACAATGATTCTGCCCCTCTTCTGCAACGATCCCTGGTCTTTGGTGCAGGAGTTTTATTGTAAAGTACCTTTTATAACTAAATAATTTTTAAAGTAGAAAGTTATGAATTATTAAAATGTGTAGTCTGTTAAAACAGAACAGAATATAAAGCAAGAAAAGTAATAATCAAAGCTAAAATTTTAAACACTCAAATAATTCTATACTGAGTTGAAAAATAATTGTGGCTTTAAAAAAAAATCACTATAGGAGTGGATATCCTTTTAGAAGGGCAGGTAAAAAAGAAAACCTGAATTTTAATTATCTACCAGTTTTTCACTCCCACTACTCTAAGCCCCTTAAGGGAGTATGTCTTATTCATCTTCATAAGCCCAATATTGAACATATTATCTATCACGTAAATCTAATAAGTGTTTGTCCCACTGAACTGTACCTATGTGTTTAGTGATTGAAGTTAGAAAAACCTTAAGGTTTTTATCCTAAAAAATCAATAATCTGCAAAGATGATATTCAAAACTTGTATTTGGTATCAAACTTCATATATGCTCTGGGGCATACACAAAAACATAATTAAAATTGTTATTCAGTTTGCATGTGTTGAATTGAATTTGAGAAAGTCAGGAGTGAGATTAACAGCCTTTTCCCTTCCTGTCGTGTTCCCTGCTGCTGAGATTTTGTGTCACTCTTTGGGGCCCAGAATGTTCTCCTCACAGATCTTTGTCTACAACTGTTGTCACAACCTGAAAGCTTCTAACCATTCCTAGCTCATAACATCTAACAACATACACAAAACTACTGAGCTAAGACAGAACTTCATGCCGTTTTTTCTGAATCCCACCTCTTTCAACTGGAAAAAGTACATTGAATCCCTGTATGGGGTAATCTGCTTTCTTGGCACTTTTTGTCTTAGAGCTCACCATTTTATCACAGATTTCTACAACAGAAAAAAGCTAGTATGGCGTCAGTGGCTATTTCTACCCTAACATTTGCTCTTCTTTTCTCGCCCTTGTTTACCTGGTTGCCACATTTCTGTTCCTGGATCCAGTTTTTAATCTGTGCTTTGCTGTTACTCTGGCCTAATTGGTCTAGCTTGTGGAATTGTACTTCCACTATTTCTAATCCATTCTGTTCCTAATCTATCATGAAGGCATGAGTTGTACCGTAATAAGTTCAATGGATCTGCAGACTCCATCTCTCTTCAATCCAAGGCTCCATTTTTATTCAGAGAGCCTTTATTTTAAGGTTTGGAGAGTGAGTGTCTAAGCTGGGAGTCAATGATAGTTAAGACTTCTAGCAAGGAGGGAGCTTCAAGCACTGTGGCAAAGAGTACTTACAAGACCACAGCGAATTCTGAGTTCAGGTAGAGTCATCAGCAAAGGACTAACAGGAGCTGGTATCTGAGTAGACACCAGAAGAAAGCCGGAAAGCAAACTGTGTAATTATTGTTGAGGTGAACATTTCATGACAGGAAAGAAAAATCTACCATTTCTGTGCTTTGAATCTTTCTCATAATGCTCAAAGAGCACCAGTACAGTAGCTGATGGAACAGAAGATAGGGGTCAGAAATTAATCCAGAGAATATAACTGATATGAAGCTATCTATGCCATGGTAAGGACTGCATTTCAAGGAGGGAAGACTTAAAAAGGTTAAAACTAAAATAAAACATTATGAAAAGATTTACAGTGGAGTGGGAGACAAGAAAACAAAGTAGGAGAGAAGGTGAAGAAGGATGACTAATATGATGTTTGAAAAAGACACATAAAAATCCAGCACTATACAACCTTTTAAAAATATGTACATATCCATATAGACTTACACATATACATGCACATACACAAGTACATATGTAAAGGGAGTTTAAGTAGAGTTACCATATAAAGTTATGGGTTAGGGGGAGAAAAATGCCTCTTCCATAAACAATAAGATGCAAAGAATATCAAATAAAAAGTTGATTGCTATATATAGGACATGTTCTCAAGTTGCTTATCACAGGTGTCTCATATTCATGTCCCTTCTAAATATTAGAAGCTACTGTTATCACTCATTTACCCTCCAGAATATGACTGTAAGTCCCTATTGCTGAAGACAACAAAAAATGCCTAAGATGTGGAAAAATCAAGCTGGCATTAACCTGGAAGTTTTATAACTGCACACTAGTTTTTACAGTTTTGGAAGTTTCTGTGCATGCTATTATGTAAGAAAAATAATCAAAAACCTTTCATGGTTATGAACTCTATGATCTACAATAACAACTAATCTGGCAAAATAGGCCCACTAGTGCAAATAGAGGCATGAATGTTAAGGAATTAACCAAGCTATTATTGAATTTCAAGTATACTCCAGAAAATGGAAATCATGCCAGTAAGTAGAAAAAAACAAAATCTGTGGCTGGAAACATCATGAGTTCTAAGTCAGAACCTAATGCTATTATTCAGCTAAATGAGGTAGTATGCTTGAGTTTGTAACTAAATGAGGTAGTATGCTCGAGTTTGTCCCAGTTACATGAGAAGCAGAAGTGCAAAGTAGCTTCCGGTAAACAAGTGTAAGAAAGCAGCAAAAAAAGAAGAAAATTAAATATTTTATCAAACATTGAATGATAAACAAATATTTAAATATAAAATATAATTAGTACATATTAGGGGCTAAAGAAATGCTTCAGCAGTTGAGTGTGCACTGTACTTGGAAAGGACCTGAGTTTGGTTCCAAGAATCTGTACCAGGCACCTCACTGGTCACTCCTTCTGCAGGACATCTGATTGAATTTTCTGTACTGTGCAGGAACCTACATTCACACATATATGTACACACACACACACACACACACACACACACACACACGCACACTACTCACTTGAAAATAAAGTAAATTGATAAAAAAAATATATATATGATTAATGGAAAATAAAAAGATAAAATCTAAGCCCATTTTCTATGGAATGCTGGATGGTAAAGTAGAACAATATTTATATTCATAAATCTTGAAAATAGCATATAGTCCATCTATTATCACATCTATCAACTTACTTTTTTATTATTTGTTTGTTTTTTTGTTTTGTTTTTTTGGTTTTTTGGTTTTTTTTGAGACAGGGTTTCTCTGTGTATGAGAGCCCTGGCTGTCCTGGACTCATTTTGTAGGCCAGGCTGGCCTCGAATTCCCAGAGATCCACCTGCCTCTGCCTCCCCAGTGCTGAGATTTATTTTCAAAGGGCTAACGCAGATGTCATTCCTCAAGGAATTTTTTGTCCATCTTCACTTTATTGTAACATCTCTGTCATTAGTTTCTTATGTTTACTAAAGCTAACTAAAGGTTGACCAAGGCATAAATGCTCATAGAAACACCTCAAAAGCATAGATCTTTCCCTGTAGAATATTCTGCACAGGCATGCATAACCTAGGTATATCACACAGTATCTAAGAGAAAAGTTCAATAGGTTACCGTGGACTTCCAAGTTCCCCAAGGGTTAACATTGGTTAACAAGAGAGTGAGGTAAGTCCTCTCGGATTGAAGCTACCTACTCAACAGTAAAAAGGGCTTCATCATGCAAGTGATCAGATTTAAAAAACAAATAAAGCGAAAACCATAGTGTGCCCTCAGGATAAAGCTAATGGTGAATAAAACTTAACTGATGTTTAACAAGTCCTAAACATAGCACATTATGCTGCACGTTCTCTGACTCACTCCCATAAAGATGACAACCTCATAAAAAAGAGATTCACTTTTTTAAGGGTTTAATATAATTTACTGAATTGTAAGCTACTCTAACACAACATAAACTATACTCAAAAACTACAAAATACACAGTAATTCAACAAATGACATTCAGAAGTCACCAAATTGAGCACATAGGATCAGTGAAAATTATGATCCATATAATGAAAGCATGAACTACCCATATGCCTACTTTAAAACCAGAAAACACAGCCATAGTCATGCTTAAATTTTTCTTGATAGTAAATTCAAAGTTTTTGGATAGGGCTATACATTATCACAGTATGGGATTATGGGATATATAAAACAGATATTCATTAGTAGAATTAACTATTACATATAGGCATGCTTGCCTAACACATGCGTCATATTTCACAAACTTTGACTCTTGAGCAATGAAAGGATATTTTCCAAAATTACATTTTTATAAAACTATATACTTACATGCTTCATTATTGTGTTTGATTGTCTGTTCCAATCCAAGGGTTGCAGAAGATTTTGTGTAAATGTGTATCCACAGAACAAGAACATTGTCTTATCCAAAATAACACCCAATAGGTCATCAATTGAATAAATAAAATGAGCAATTAACTATAACAACTATATCTTCATGTCTTTGGAAAATATGTATGTGTATTCAAGATGATTAATGGAAGATAAACTAAATATACAACCCTTGCAAAATTTCATAAATAAGATGGCAGTCTGAAGTTAATCTCATTGACACATAAATAAAATATATTCATAAATAAATGTAATATGCATAGTGATGCATAAATAAAATGTAATAATTGTGTGTCTAAGCTGAAGAAATCCATGAAAAAAGCATCAGTATTCTTTGTTTATTTTTTTAATGAAAATGGGTGTAGAAGTTACATTATAATATTGGTAAAGTCTCAGATTAAAAGGACACATCAACTAAGAGTCATATAACATATGTAATAAAGAAATAAAGGAATACTTCTAGAAATATATCCTTACAATTATGGATATTTTTATCTCACATTCATAGGCTATTGAAGGCTTTTGTATAACATAAAGGAAATTAAATAAGAGTTTTCAAGTCCTGTCATAATTTTCTCTTTTATACTTGATCTTAGCAAAAAATTATAAATGATAATACTTCTCTCTCTTTAAAGAAAATAATGATCATTAGAACCTAGCTATCTATCATCCAACTCTATCTATATCTATCTATCTATCTATCTATCTATCTATCTATCTATGTATGTATCTATCTACCTATCTATCTACCTATCTATCTACCTATCTATTACCTATCTACAGTCTATCTATATCTATATCTCTACCTCTGAACCCTTCCTCTGGATTACATGTCTGAGTGTAGATATGTCCTTACTAGTTTTATAATAATTTTAATGTATACATCTATGGCTTAGATGTAAAATGTCCCACACAGGTTAATGTCCTTGAGCAATTAAATCATTGCTAGTGCCACTGTGCTGAAAGCTTGAGGATCATATAGAAAGTAGATCATGAGTAGATGATTTACAGCATTAGGAAGATGTGCCTTGAGGGTTATATTCTGTACACTATTTTTGGTGAAGAACTCTGATTCCTAATCTATGATGGTGGGAATAAGCCACATTGCACACTTCAAGTTGCCCATCCATAATCTACCCCTCTCACAGTGGTCTATACTTTCTGAATTGTGAGTAAAATAAATTCCTTCCTTAAATTGTGTCTTTTAAGTACATGACCACAGCATTGAGAAAGATAAATACTATATGTACTAATTTTAGTATAGGAGTAGTATAGGATATGGATCTTGTTGACAGGGTCAAAACTGAGTCCGTGTTCCCAGGTCCCGGAACCAACTCCTATCCTACTTGTTCAGGTGTTTCATGTTTGTCTATTAACCAGTAAAGAATGTAAAGAGGGAAGTTGCCGATTATCTAAACTAGCCACACAAATTTTAAATGCATTGCCTGTCATGACTTCATTGACTACGTGCAACTTGTCCACTTCTTTGTTCCCTTATTATTCTGAATTGTAGGCCAGAATTCCAGGAAGGGACTGAGTTGAGGACCATGAAATCAGGTGATCCAGATAAAGCCCCGTTACCAACATTTACTTCATTTCTTAACCCCTTGTGTCAAAATATGATTGGACAATTCTACAACCCTCCTTGCTCCCCCTCACTTTGGGGTTCCATTCTCTAAAATGCTGTATAATTTCTCTTTGGGGTCATAGTTCAGCTCTCGAGTCTGTTCTGCAGCCCTGTACAATCAGTAGCAGCCTGAATACAGTAAGAGTTTATCATATGTTTAAATACTTTCTAAGACACGTTCAAAGAAACAGTCTACTCCAAAGTATGTGTTGCTGTCCCTGACTGGTCAGTTTTGCTCCCTAAATTCAAATAATGATCTTGCTTTGCTGGACTCTTGGGTTGTTCAGGTTTTCCATACTCTTAACAACTGGCATTTTCTTTTAATTTTCATGCCAATTTTGCTTATTGTACATAAATAAGGTTGTAGTTTTTGCTCACAAATTACCAATGCATTTCCAAAATTCATTAGAAGATGCTAATTCCCCGGGCCAATGAGATGGCTCAGCCAGTAAAGGCACTTGTGGTAAAGATTTCTGACCTGAGATCTCTATCCCCAGGATGAAGAAGGTGGAAAGAGAAAATCAATTCACACAAGTTGTTCTCTGACCTCCACACACATTCTATGGGGCATCTGTGTCCTGCTTTACAATGTACAAAAAGGTAATTTTTAATGTGATGGTGGTTTTAAGCAATACTGCTGGAAGTATGGTCTATTAGACCAGTGCTGACCTTGAAATCCTTCCTATTGATTGCCAATGAAATAACGTGGAAGCTTAGAGAGTTGCAAGTTTTTATGATAACTTGAAAATGTCATCCTGTGACAGTCTAACAATCAAGCACATAAACTCCTATTTCATATTCTTAGGCTGTAGTTTTAAAGTCACTATTGCAGTTTGCTGTTCTACAGAAAATGCGTGGAGGACAGATGGTAGTACTTTATGAAAATCTTTGGACAGCTGCAACTAAAGAAGGGTAAAGCAGGTCCTTTCCCACGGGGAAAATGGAAAATCATTGGCTAATGGTGAGTGAGCTTCAGCAACAGATAGAAATTGTTTTGATTTCCACTGATGCAGTAGAACAGGGCAGAAAGTGAAGTCAAAAGACCTTGGCCCAAAGATTGGCTCCAAATTAGCCTATCCAAAACAAAAAACAAAAAAACAACTTACACAAAGGAAGGCTAATACCCTTCCTTTAAAAGTGACCAGGTGGATTACACCAAGCCTTTCTGCCCCCCCACCCCAACCCCCCCCCCCACACACACAGAGGCACTCAAAGTGTCTGAGGGCCACTATGGTAAATTGCACTACTGAAGCACACACCCTCCAGTAGAGATTTAACATGAAAATAATACATGACAGGCAGGAAGCTGTAGAGCTGTGTGTAGTAGATAAAGCATGTGCAATAATATCCTCATTATGCAAATGGAAGAAGATGGTCACCAAATCATGCAGGTGACCAAGATTATGCAAATGTTTCCTCTCTGGGAAGGGTATCTTTACCTAATAGCACATCTCTGCGTCTACTGTAACTATGTAACCTTTTCAATTTTTTGTTCCCAAATACAAGAATCTGGCACCACTCCCAACAGGTGCCAATATCATCCCTGTCATTAGCTCTAAACACAGCTAAATTCTAGTTGTATGCTGTTGGATAAGTTACTTCATCTCTCTAAGTTCCAATGTCTTCATGAAAAAAAAAGGAACCTTGTTAAAAAAATAATTAAATTATTTACTAGTACTTGTATTATATTAATTGGTTTGGTAGCTGTTAATTCTTAACCCACCATGAGCACACAGAGACCACATGGATTCTAACAAGCCTTGGCCTGAACTGTGCAATCCTAGCCCATCTAACCTAGCTCGTAATTCTACTACCCAAATATGACCCTATATATACATACTTCCCTTTGGACTGACATTCTCCATGATATACCTGGCCATGTGGAATGAGGTTCTTTTCTCTAACCCATGGTGTGTGCTTCCTTCTTTCTGCTGCTGGGTGGAATGAATTAATTCTTTGTCTAAAGCACAGGCTTCCTGGTCTAATCTCAGGAAGTTCTGCCTTTCTCTGTCTTTGCTAAATCTCAGGCCTCAGCATTTATTTTAACCAATCAGAGTCAATGTAAGTAACAGACAGCAAGCAGGACCAATTAATTAACATTTAGAATGCTTAACACTACCCCATCAGAACCTTTACTTTATATGACTGTCAAATGGTCCTTCAACTAACAACAGTAAACTCACCCCAACACTGATTGGAAATGTGTGTTCTCTGACCTCCCCAGACCTACAAAGTAAGAATCTCATCTGATAAGATCCTAGTTAAATCATCTAACATGAATATGATGCTTGGCACTGAGTAAACAATCAGGGACTATTAATTATTGTAGATTTCATTGGTCATCATAATTTGGAAGCATCACTGCTTGAAAGAAGAGATATTTGGGACTTGAATAGACATTAAAATATTATCTCTGGCAAGGTGCAGAGCCTGCTATCCTGAGTGCTGAAGCATGTGAGGGGCAGGGACAGATCTCCTGCTCTTGAGACCCAACTGGACCCTGTCAGGATAGCACACTACAACTGGTCCTGGATATGGGGGTTGTGGGTGAGCCAGCCCTGAAGGAGTGAGTGTGGGAGGGACAGCCCTGCCTTTGGTCTGCTATGTGGTAGTGTTGGCTAGGGAGAGATGACTTCCCCTACCTTTTTCCCTCACCACCATTGGCCAACAGGAGATCTGGCTCAGATGGGGTCACAAGAGCAGTAGAGCTGTCCCTCACATACTGCAGCACTCGGGAAAATGGGCCCTGCACCTTTTCATAGTAGAACTAGCTATGCAAGTGGTGGTTGCAGGTCCAGAACCAGGGCTTTGAGTTGGCCTACCCCAATATCTACCCCATGGATGAACTGCGGGAGTGCAAGAAGAAGTCAGTTCCACAACCCAGGACTTTAGGATCTCCAAGACACGGGACAGTTACGGCATATCTGAGAGGAGTTCCAGTACTGATGGAGTAGTAGAAATCAGGGGCCCTTACAAGACCAAGGAGTCATTACAATGAACATTTAAAAGCAGAATGTGTAGACGAAGGGGAATATTGCGGGACATACTGAGATATACTGCAGCTTCCACAACAAGCTGTTATTTGTTTTGCTTTGACAGATTGTAAGGGGTGGGTTGGTCTGGGGGGAGGTGGGAAATGGGAAGGAATAGGATGCATGATGTGAAATTCACAAAATAAATTTTTTCAATAAAAATATATTATTTCAATTGGGCAGGGTGAGCTTGTGCTTGCTGAGGCTACCTGGAACCGTAATTACATGCAATATCAGTACCTGCTGTGGGTATTGAAGTCTCCATATTTCTAAAAGGTATTTAGAGAAAACACATTGTAACAAACCTCTTTTTCATCTTGCGATGTTTGCACATGAAACTGCATTGGTAGTCATTCAGGCATTATATATCTGTTGGTCTGTCTGTTCGCTTTAAATTTATTCTTCGCTTACCTCTAAGAATATTTTTTTAAATATGCCACATTTATGAGAGTTAAATGGCCCAGGATACCTTCCCAATGTCCAGTTTATACATATTTGGCCCCTGACTTTAACATTCTACTATCTAACCATCTCCATGAGTTTAAAGGTCTATATCTGACTCAACATTCATACTAACTTGCAACACAATTTTAAGAGTAATATAGGAGTGGCTAGTGTCAGTCTTGGGCATAGAAGACTATTTGGTCTGTGAGGAAGGTGGTGTAAGAAGCAAGTAAACAAAAACCTGCTACTTAATAACAACCAAAATATAAAGACCTTCCCTCTAAGGGACTTCAAATGTCATGTGAAACCTCTATGCTTGCCTCTATATTTTTCCATTTTTCACAGTTATTCCCAATCCCTTTTACCAGCTCCTGTTCTTTCAGAACTACTAAAGGGTAATTGTAAGACATGGTTACTTGTCTAGGTCTTACTTTTAACTGTGGATGTAGATAAGTAGTTGATTTTTGTAAAAGGACAAAGAATTAATATTTTAGTAGCTATTACAAACATAAAGACCCATTTTAAAACAAAGTACCCAAAGAGGTAAAAACCTAAGACAAATGGGATGCACATTCTAAGGAAGAGTCCATAGTAGGGTTGTCACATGGTTGGGGCAGTCCAATTTTCATTCTGTTCAATGGCACATTGAGTGACATTTCCTTGTATTTCATGAGAGCTGTTTTTCCTTTTCTTGTAAGCAGCTCTCTAGATAAAGTTATATAAATCTATATAAATCTCTTCAAAAATATATATATATTATTTCTGATATTTTACAGTTATGTCAAAAGTAGAGGCTAAAATGAAGTCTCTGTATGTTTGTAACAAAGGACATATGGTTCTCACCTGCCACACACCCCATGAGGTAAGATGTAAGCCAACTACATCTATTAGAGATGACAGTGTTTGGTACAGCCATGAGCAAATAATGTCCAGGAAAAGATGGATACATTGAGACGACATTGAGATAGTGTTCCTGGATGTCAAATAAATTTTATGTTTGAACTGGAAAAAAAAAAAGACAAAAGGAGAAAAAATCACTCTGCCAATAACGCTTGTGTATACTTGGTCTCATATCACAAATAACCTGACCATTGAAGTGTTGTAGTGTTAACTCCAGCCAAATTCCTCGTTCTTTGAAGTTACCCTGCTGTGACTGGCAGTACAGAGGTCACATACCACTTCAGCAGCAACAGCAAAGCTCAGTGGGAAGCAAAGAATGAAATTGCTTCCTACTTATCTCCAGATCCTCTGTCTAGGTTTCGGAGAAACCGTGAAAGGGAAGCAAATATAACTTAGCAATGATTTTTCCAAATCAACACATGAAGGCTAAGGCAGGAATGGAAAGGAACATATTGATATTTGTCATTGTCACAAAATAAAGGTTGCGCTCCAACAATTGATACAAGGTTTGTAGCTCAGAATAATGTTGCCAGTGATGGTCCAGAGACAATGACAGAGAATTAATAAGATACCTAGTTTAATATCTACTATACATCTGATTGTTCTCTTTCTTCTGTTAATGCCAAAGTGCAAGTCCTGCCTATGGCAAAGAGACACAACACTGAAATATCACCATTTCACTCACAATGCTTTTTTTCCAATCTCTTATAGCTGACTTTTGGGAAAAAAAAAAAACCTAAGCCCTTACAAAATAGAAACTTCAGTTAGCATAAAAATAGTTTTCTATAATGTTACATACAAAGAAACCTTAATGAGATAACTAGCGTTTATTCTACATGAATGTTAAAAGCAAAACAAAATAAATTTGTAAGACATGAATCTCAAATTGATGTAGAAAATTCATCCCTTTAGGCTAACTTTCATAATTCCTTATAAGTACTATGCCAGCCAATAGGGAAGACCCTGCACACAATAAGACAAACCTGCTAGGAAAGGTATACCTATTGGTACAACAGCAGCTTTCTGGTAGGATCTGAGGCTTGTGGATGGGAGGCAATTTCATACCTGGTACTGTAATACTTATGAAAAAAAAATCTATGGCTGTGGGGTCAAAGACTTTATGGAAGAACCTGTTACCGTTATTTTGCTAAATGATGATGCTGTGAAATTGCCTTCTAAATGTGCTTATACCATAAATTCAGGCTGCCCTCAGTTTTGGTCAGAGAAGCTCCTTTTTTTATTCCCCCCAGTGAAGAGCAGACAACAGAAAGATACACATGCTGCTCAAAGTGCTGAGAGAGGAGACTGAGCACTCAGCCCTAGACAGGACACCTGTAGTAATTCCATTTATCACCAAGATTCAGGGAACATCACATACTAGAAGATGGAAGGAAGCTAAGAGCCAATTGACAGGGAGGAATGCTGGGAAAGCTGTCTTCTGGACATGACATAATAATTACAATCACTAACTCTCAGCAGCTCTGATTACTCACATAAAACCCACACATGATCAAGTCCACCAAAATCCCACTAACAGATGAAGAAGATGCTCTCCCAGCAGCACCCTATATTAAGTGCTACTGGCCTTCCATAACTGCTGGCAGTGGGAGACTCATTCCATCTTGAGGGTGTGGCAACTGTTTCCCCATGCTCAAGGGCATGGTCTACAGGCATGCACCTATAGCAACACCAAAAGAACTTAGAGTAGGCTTAGTTGGTTATTTTAAGAAGGAAAAGATTAGGAGGGAAACATGATGGGAAAATATGGAAGAAGTTGGAGAGAGAAATGAGTGTTAGATTTGAACATGTGTCATTGTATACCTGTATGAAATTCTTTAAAATAAAGATATTTTGTAAATTATGAAACTTCATAAATTTAATTTCTTATATAGCAATGTAAAACATTGTCTTTCTTACATAGAACTAGAAACACTTATTCTGTGGCTAAAAATTATTTTTCGACTGCAAAGGAAAAGAATCATTTAATATTGCTAGTCTTTTGTACCTGCCATGAAATATATTGTTTTTGTTATTAGAAACGCGCATCATACATGAATTGATGCACTTACTTAAACAATCCAGTAAGTTGGGCATGTCACTCTTATGCTTGGTAATAAAGTGTCATTCTGAAATGTGGTTCCAAAGTCCAACTATCACAAAAGTAGTATGGTAATAGTGCATTAGACAACATTATCCTTTTGTTTTAGCACCAAAAAGAAGTTGTAGAAACCCTATTTTAAATGTCATTGTATTGTCTAATTTTCTTTGTAAGAATCTTCCTGAAGTCCATGTGAATAATTGGATTAAATTATTCACCATGAAAGTTAATTTAACAGTTAATTATAATATATAAGAGGGATTTTTAAATATAATTCAGGATTTTAATTCATGAAATATAAACTTCACTGACAGAATTTGTCCTTGACTATGACCTACAGACTATCTGCTAGCCTAGAAATTAACATTTCCAACTTTTGAGAGCTAAATAAAATAATGATTATATATTTTGACACAGCAAAAGATGCTGATTTTACCTTTGTAGAGAGCATTAAATAATGAAAGGGGAAGAGGGTTTGAACTAAATCTCTAATTCTACCTCTTAGTGGCTGTGTGATTAGAGAAGCTTGTTTAATTCTGCATACTTAGTGAGCATTTTTTTATGTGTAGAATGTTGGTGGAAGTCTGCAAGCTTGGGAATTGTTATAACAATTAAAGGGAATCAAAGACAGCTTCCCAAGTTCTTACAAGCACTACTCAACAAACGCTGAGTTCCATTCTTTCTTTCTCTCCTTTCATAATAGCAGAGTGAAGTGCTTTGTTCATTCAGACGCTCTAATTTAATTTTTCAAATTGTGAAGAAATTTATTAGCTGATACATTTTTATGCATCTTAACTCTTTTTTAATTTTTATTTTTTTTATTTCTTCAAGTTACATCTCAATCGCAGTCCCCTCCCTAATGCCCCTCCAGTCCCACCCTCCCACCCTCAACACCCCATCCTCTTCCCTTTTTTTTTCTTTTAAGTTTAAAGTATATCTCATTTCCCCCTACAGTTTCCCCTTTCAGTCCAACAAATGGCTCTTTCTCTTATAATAATAAATACAATAGAGTACAACATAAGTAATTAGGCCACAGTTATGAGGGTTATATGGCTTAACGTACATTCCCAATGTCCAATCCATATGTATTTGGTACTTGACTTTAACATTCTATTATCTAACCATCTCCATGAGTTTAAAGTTAAATATCTGACTCAACATTCATACTAACTTGCAACACAATTTTAAAAGTATCTTCTGAGCTGGAGAGATGGCTCAGCCATTAAAGGCTAGGCTCACAACCAAAAGTAAAAGTATCTTCTTAGATCTATAACACTCTCTTGACTCCTAAACAACTCAAATTTAATTATGAGACTCTAGCTATCTGTTCTTCAACCACCTCAGAGACCTGAGAGGGATAAATATATCTAATTTTATAGGAAGTACAGGGCCTGCAGCTTCCCAAACTAAGAAATGACATACCAGTGGCTGCCTGGACAGTTCCCATTTTCTCTCCATACATTACAGCATCGATCTTCAGTCATTTGGCCCCATTTCTCTAACAGACATTGATTGTAGAGCAGGGGTTATGAAGGACTTACCTACCCTGTCTTGGCAGACCTAGGCGGTTGACTTACCTGCTTCCAGGTTTTCTCCTTTTTGGACAGCATCCTGTCTACAGTTGGAGCAAGGGACTTTTCCTACCAAGAGATAGGCTTGCGACTAATTCAATCATCTCCCACTAGAGATTCCTCGATGCTCATCTTCTACTTGGAGGAGAATAGGGGGTGCTGTCAGGAGTTGATATGTCTTGATATAAAAAAATCTAAAGTTACGAAAACATCTTTGAATGCCATATTCTGCAGATCTCTTGAGGTTTTTGAAGAGGCCCTATCTATCTCTTATATTAGGGTAAGCAGATGTTGCTTGTCTCTTAGCAGGTTTACTTCTGATTAGCTTAGCAAGTAACTATAATAGGCTGTCATAGTACCTAACAGAATGACTGGCTTGCATAACCATTAGTTTGCATTTCTTAAATATCCTAAACAGTTCATGACAGTTAGTAGTAAAAGGCCGAAACATCACCTTTCATTTTTTTTCTTTACCTCCTAACCCTTCCATCCCATTTCTCTGGGGTGGGGTGTCCTTATATAACAGTCCCTTATCTCAGTTGAGAGGTCATGTGAGGGCCAAGAGCCTCTTCATTCATTGGGGGGTCTATGAAGCAGTACCATCAGTGAAAAGTGTCTCATTGCACGGGAGAGAGACCTACTAAACAAACAAACCAATAAACAGACAATAGATAAAAAAGACTAAAAAATAGAAAAAAAATATAAAAAATAAATTAAAAATAAAAAGTCTATGTCCAAGTTACCTTTGGTGTGTTAGTTGTAGTATCGATACCTTCTACTATATAGCTAAAATCCTACTATAAGTGAAAAGATGGCATATGAGTCCTTCTGAGTCTGGGTTAGCTCACTCAGTATGAGCTTTTCTAGTTCCATCCATTTGGCTGCAAATTGCATAATTTCATTGTTCCTGATAGCTGAATAGTATTCTATTGTGTAGATGTACCACAGTTTTTTAACCCATTCTTCGGTTGAGGGACATCTGGGTTGTTTCCAGTTACTAGCTATTACAAATAAGGCTGCTATAAACATAGATGAGGAAACTTCCTTATGATTCCATGAAGAGGCATTTGGGTGTATACCCAGAAGTGGTATGGCTGGGTCCTGAGGCAAAGCTATTCCAAGTTTTCTAATATATCGCCAGCATTCCCACCAGCAATGGAGTAGGGTAACCCTTTCTCCACACCCTCGCCAGCATGTGTTGTCATTTGAGTTTTTGATCTTAGCCATTCTGACAGGTGTGAGATGGAATCTGAGTCGTCTTGAGTTGCATTTCTCTGATGATTAAGGATGTTGAGCATTTCTTCAAGTGTCTCTCAGCCATTAGGGATTCCTCCTTTGTGAATTCTCTATTTAGCACTGTCCCCCATTTTTTGATTGGATTATTTGGTTTCTTGGCATTTAATTTTGTTGAGTTCTTTGTAGATGTTGGATATTACCCTTTGTCAGATGTGGGGTTGGTGAAGATTTTCTCCCAGTCTGTAGGCTGCCGTTTTGTTCGAATGACAGTGTCTTTTGCCTTACAGAAGCTTTTCAGTTTCATGAGGTCGCATTTATTGATTGTTGATCTCAAGTCCTGAGCTATTGGTGTTCTGTTCAGGAAGTTGTTGCCGGTGCCAATTAGTTAGAGGGTTTCTCCCACTTTTTCTTCTAGTAGATTTAGTGTGTCCGGCCTTAGGTTAAGGTCTTTGATCCACTTGGACTTAAGTTTTGTACAAGGTGATAAGTATGGGTCTAATTTCATTCTTTTACAAGTGGACATCCAGTTGGACCAGCACCATTTGTTGAAGATGCTGTCCTTCTTCCAATGTGCCGTTTTGGCTTCTTTGTCAAAAATTAGGTGGCCATAAGTGTGTGGGTCTATTTCTGGATCTTCAATTCAATTCCATTGATCTACTGGTCTGTTTCTATACCAATACCATGCTGTTTTTACAACTATTGCTCTGTAGTACAGCTTGAAATCTGGGATGGTGATACCTCCAGATGTTCTTTTTTTTTATTGTACAGGATTGATTTAGCTATTCTGTGCTTTTTGTTGTTCCATATGAAATTGAGAATAGCTCTTTCCAAGTCTATAAAAAATTGCGTTGGTATATTGATAGGAATTGCATTGAATCTATATATTGCTTTTGGTAGGATGGCCATTATTATTATGTTGATCCTACCTATCCATGAGCATGGGAGATCTTTCCATCTTCTAAAGGCCTCTTCCATTTCTTTCTTCAAGGGCTTGAAGTTCTTGTTGTACAGGTCCGTTACTTGCTTGGTTAGAGTTACCCCCAGGTATTTTATGTTGTTTGTGGCTATTGTGAAGGGGGTTGTTTCCCTTATTTCTTTCTCTGCCCATTTGTTTGTTGTATAAAGAAGGGCTTCTGTTTTTTTTGAATTAATTTTGTATCCAGCCACTTTGCTGAAGGTGTTTAACAGCTGTAAGAGTTCTCTGGTGGAATTTTTGGGGTCGCTTATGTACACTATCATATCATCTGCAAATAGTGATAATTTGACTTCTTCGTTTCCAATGTTTATCCCCTTGATCTCTTTTAGTTGTCTTATTGCTCTAGCAAGAACTTCAAGTACTATACTGAAGAGATATGATGAAAGTGCACATCCTTGTCTTGTCCCTGAGTTTAGAGGAAATGCTTCAAGTTCCTCTCCATTTATTTTGATGTTGGCCACTGGCCTGCTGTATATTGCCTTTATTATTTCTAGGTATGGTCCTTGTATGCCCGTTCTCTCCAGAACTTTTAGCAAGAAGGGTGTTGGATTTTGTCAAATGCTTTTTTCTGCATCTAGAGAGATTATCATGTGGTTTGTTCCTTTCATCTTGTTTATATGGTTAATTACGTTCATAGACTTTCGTGTGTTGAACCATCCCTGCATTGCTGGGATGAAGCCTACTTGATCATGGTGTATGATACTTTTGATGGGTTCTTGAATTCGGTTTGCTAGTATTTATTAAGTATTTTTGCATCTATGTTCATGAGGGAGATTGGTCTGAAGTTCTCTTTCTTTGTTGGGTCCTTGTGTGGTTTAGGAATCAGGGTGATTGTGGCCTCATAGAATGAGTTTGGCAATGTTCTCTCAGATTCTATTTTGTGAAAGAGTTTGAAAAGTATTGTTGTTAGCTCCACTTTGAAGGTCCAGTAGAATTCCGTGCTAAAGCCATCTGGCCCTGGGCTTTTTTTTGGTTGGGAGATTTTTAATGACTGTTTCTATTTCCTTAGGGGTTATAGGGCTGTTTAATCTGTTTATCTGATCTTCATTTAGCTTCAGTAGGTGGAATCTATCAAGAAAATTGTCCATTTCACTTAAGTTTTCAAATTTGATGGAGTATAGATTTTTAAAGTAGGATCCAAATATTCTCTGGATTTCCTCAATGTCTGTTGTTATTTCTCCCTTTTCATCTCTGATTTTGTTGATTTGGGTTTTCTCATTCTGACTTTTAGTTAATTTGGCTAAGGGTCTGTCTATTTTGTTGATTTTCTCAAAGAACCAACTCTTGGTTTCATTGATTCTTTGTATAGTTCTTTTTGTTTCTAAGTTGTTGATTTCAGCCCTAAGTTTGATGATCTCCTGCCTTCTGCTCCTCTTGGAAGTGTTTGCTTCTTTTTTTTTCCAATTCACCCAGTTTAGCTGTGAATTCACTAATATGAGCTGTCCCAATTTTCTTTTTGAAGGCACTTACTGCTATGAACTTTCCTTGTAGCACAGCTTTCATTGTGTCCCATAGGTTTGGGTAGGTTGTGTCTTCATTTTCGTTGGATTTTAAGAAGTCTTTGATTTCCTTCTTTATTTCTTCCCTGACCCAGTGGTCCTCTAGTAAAGAGTTGTTCAATTTCCATCTGAGTGTAGACTTTCTGTTGATTCTTTTGCTATTGAAGTTCAGCTTTATTCCATGGTGGTCTGATAAGATACAAGGGGTTATTTCAATTTTCTTGTATCTGTTGAGGCTATCTTTGTGTCCAACTATATGGTCGATTTTGGAGAAGGTTCCATGAGGTGCTGAGAAGAAGGTGTATTCTTTTGTGTTTGGGTGAAACGTTCTGTAGATATCTATTAGGTCCATTTGGTTCATGATCTCTGTTAGACTCATTATTTCTCTGTTTGGCTTCTGTCTGATGATCTGTCCATAGTTGTGAGTGGGGTGTTGAAGTCTCCCACTATTAAAGTGTTTGGATCGATGTGCGATCTAAGTTTTAGAAGTGTTTCTTTTATAAATGTAGGTGCCTTTGTATTTGGGGCATAGATGTTCAATATTGAGATGTCCTCTTGGTGGATATTTCCTTTAATGAGTATGTAATGCCCTTCTCTGTCTTTTTTTATTAACTTCAATTGGAAGTCTATTTTGTTTGATATTAGGGTGGCTACTCCAGCTTGTTTCCTGGGTCCATTTGCTTGGAAGACCTTTTCCCAACCCTTTACTCTGACATAGTGTTTATCTTCAATAGTGAGGTGTGTTTCTTGTATACAGCAAAAAGATGGGTCTTGTTTACGGATCCAGTCTGTAAGTCTGTGTCTTTTTATTGGTGAGTTGAGTCCATTGATGTTGATGGATATTAGTGACCTGGGGTTGTTATTTCCCATTATTTTGGTATAGCTGGCTGTCTTGTGTTTCTTTTTGTTTAGTTGCTGTGGAGGTTTCTATTTCCTCTGTTTTCTTGGGTGTAGTTATCTTCTCTGGGTTGGAATTTTCCTTCTAGGATCTTCTGTAGGGCTGGGTTTGTGAGGAGATATTGTTTGAATTTGATTTTGTCATGGAATATGTTGTTTTCTCCTTCTATGTTGATAGAGAGTTTTGCTGGGTATAGTAGTCTCGCTGGGCACCTATGTTCTCTCAGGGCTTGTAGGACATCCATCCAGGCCCTTCTAGCTTTTAAAGCTTCTGAGGAGAAATCAGGTATGTTTCTGATGGGTCTGCCATTGTATGTGACTTGGCCTTCTTCTCTTACAGCTTTTAATATCCTTTCTTTGTTCTCTACATTTGGAGTTTCTATTATTACGTGGCAAAAGAATTTCTTTTCTGATCTAATGTGTTTGGTGTTCTGTAAGCCTCTTGGATTTTTACTGGCCTCTCCTTCTTTAGGTTTGGGAAGTTTTCTTCAATGATTTTGTTGAAGATATTTCCTGGACCATGGAATCGGGAGTCTTCTCTTCTCTTTCCTCTATGCCTATAATTCTTAAGTTCCATCTTTTCATTGAGTACTTGATTTCTTGGATGTTGTGGGTGAGAGATTTTTTAGCTTTCTCATTTTCTTTGGATGTTGTACTGATTTCTTCCGTCGAATCTTCCATGCCTGAGATCCTGTCTTCCATCTCTTGCATCGTATTTTTCATACTCACATCCGTAGTTCCTGTTCTCTTCTTTTGATTCTCCATTTCCTCTTTTAACTCTGACTGTGTTTTCTTTATTGTTTCCATTTCTATTTTCATGTCTTGAATGGTATTGTTCGTTTTGTACATTTCCTTCTCCAGTTTGCTTTTTTTTGCCTGGAGATCTTTCATTGCTTTGTCATTTTCCTGTTCAAGCTGAGTCACCTTGGCTTGGAGCTCTTTAATGGTGTTATTCATTGTTTTGACTTGTAAAATTGTGGCTTCTTTGAATTCCTCATAGTTTTAAGTTCTTCTTGAAGGGACTCTATCACTTTCCATAATGTAGAATTGTCATCGTTTTCATGTGTTTCAGTTGTGGTGAGGTGGTTCGGGCTGGACGGAATAGTGTTGCTTTCTTTTGTTGGAGACATTTCACTCTGTTTTATTTTTTTTTTTTGTCTGGGGCCTCTGGCCATGTGGAATTTTTTTGCTGTCTTCCGGACTTGGGTCCAAAGTGGGCACTTTGGTGTAGGAGTAGCGTTGACTTACTCCACCCCTATAAGGTGAGTCATTCAGCCCTGCCTCCCAGGAGGAGACCTAACTAATCCAGGTGGCAGAGCTTTGTACAAGTAAGCTCTGGTTCCCCACCAGAAAGGCCCGTACTAGTACAAAAGTCCAATATACGACAGTTTCACATATCTCTCAGTTTGCCCAGGGTTGGTTCCTGTAGCGGGTAAATCTGCAGTTCAGCTCCAACAGCCTTGCCACTCTCATGGCTTGTAAACTGGTCAGTTTTGTCACAGACTGCGATCTGCAGTCTGAAGGCACTTTGCAGCGGAGCTGCTCTCATTTCCAAGGGTCGCAACCTTTCGCCAGATAGTTGGATAGTCTGTGTGAGACCTGGGAGTGCCCAGCAGGGTGGGGATTATCTCTGGGTGGTTTCTGAATCTGCCTGCTGGGTATTAGGTTGGAACTTTCCGGGAGTCTCTCCTGTTGGGGGATGGGTGATCCCAATTCCCGGGTCCAGCGGCTTCCTTGCGTGTCTGAGAGTGGGAAGGAGCATCCTGACCAGGGATCTTCCGTGGTCCCTGGGTAGTTGGGTGAGATTTAGAAGGAGTCATGCCCTTTGTACAGCATCCTGTAACACTGGCCACCTTGTGACTGTTAACCCCGAAATCAAAATACGTCCGCGCAGGCCGCCACCATCTTGGTTCCCCCGCATCTTAACTCTTGATGTTTTCAGTAATCTCACACTTGAAGCAAAGAAATAATTACTTAATTTTCATAAGATTAAAAAAAAGATGTCAGAAATGTTAAATACATCAACCAAGTTCATACAACTAGAGCATGCTATAACTTGAATAAACACCCAGATATGTCTGATTCCAACACTCATTCCAAGTGAGAAACACGAAATTCTTCTCTGAATTGCAAATAAATGAGAGAAATTGGAATAATCCAGGTTTTTTTAGTTTTGTTTTCATAAAGCATATTTTGCTGTTTTATTAAATACAAAATTGTAACTTCAGTTTTGAATATTTTTATTTGTGAAGTGATATAGGAATAAGTGGTAGGTACTGTTCATGTCTGTCTCAGTCAAAATGTAGACCTGTCAAACCAACTTGTCATCATTTTTTCATTAACTTTACTGGACTGTGAAATCCCTAAGTCTGAAAATCCTACATTAGCATACTACCATGAAGAAAAATAAATAAATAAAACTGCACTAAAATAGACAGAACATTTAAAACCACGTAAATGTATTGTGATGATATTGGGTAAGGCCTATTTTTGTCATATATAAACAGTTCAAAAAGGATATTGTTTAGAGTCTTGGACTTTAATTGTAGTCTAAGCAGAAATGTGAAGTTTGGTTGTGTTAGATTATTCACTAGCAACAAGCTGCATTTTGACTGAATAGAAAAGGCTATGTAAGCAAAAGGTGACCATTGTCACGTGAATCTGATCTTGGAAGCACACTTAGTAAGGGACAACAGCATTTCATGACAGCATTGTGTAATGCAGACCAATGGAAAGCTTATGATCATCTGGCTATATTTGGGTCAGTAAGATACTAACAGTGTGTGGTGCTGTTTCTCTAGTTCTTTCTATATACATTTTCTGTAAGGTGAAATTAACTCTTCTCCACTCTGACTTACACACTTGAAGGGTCTTTCTGGACATAGTAAGTTTTGAAAGGCCTGAAAATTCAAAACGTGCTATTTTTAGTGCTTATATGGGCACCCTGTTCTCTACTCTTTCCCAGAAACAAAACTGAGGGCCCTGGTGTAATGCTCCCTAGATAACCTGTGTATACCCACACTACAATGCAATTCTCTCGTATGGTGTTAGTCATTGATAACTGTACAATGCCGGATTCATGACTGACACAGAAAAAGTGAAGGAAGGTGTGAATGGTGTTTCTAGCACAAACACAGCTCCAGCTTTGTAGTGTCCTTTCTTTATGGAAACAAGATTCAGGGATACATCTTTGAGAGACATTGCAACAGAAAACCATGGTATTTCAAGAGCCCTTTAAAATATTACTGGAATTTAAAATTTTATATTCAAGATTTTGTCTATATTTATAAAATCCAAGAGGTCCATATTGATATACGAGGACAGTCAGTACGGTTATGTCAAAAGCATATTATTTGACATATGCTTTCCAACAGATATTATCTCTATAGGTTTTCTGAATGATATAAAGAACCATCTATGATCAAGATTTTAATAATATGCCACTAAATCCATTTAGAGTATAAATAAAATACATCTTATCAACCCTAGCATATGTAAAAGCAAATGAAGGAAGCAGAATGTTTGAGAGCTCATGTGGATAGAAACTACTTTCAATAAATTATTTCTCCCAATGGGAATTATATGTATCAAACTTAGAAAGACTTTGATACTCATTAAAATAAACTGCAAATTAATATACATGAAATCTAGGGATAGGGCATAAGTCAATCCATACAGCTTCAAAATTACATTTATTATTTGAGACATTTCACTTGCTTGGTGAGAGAGAGAAAACTGGAAATATCCTTTACAATTCAATAATAAGTAGAATATATTCTGTGAAATACATTCTCAGAGAACCAAATCTGTACTAAGCAAACGTATAAATGAGATAGAGCCTTTGGCTTTTGGGGAGGTAGAAATCTCAAAAATTTAAAGCCACTGAGAGATTTTAGAGAGAAAGAGGATCTGTAAATCTTCCATTTAATAAGCTGATGCATTTTCATAAGGTAAAAAAATCCAATATTCAGAAGACATCCTAAGGAGACATAAAAAGAATGAATAGCTTTCATTGAAAGGGTGCCGTTGGCTTGAAGCAATGCCTGGGACAGGTAGAGATGGGGTTGGAATTCCAGAAAGCATCCTGTGTCAATTGAGAATCAAAGAATTACTGATAATATTCCCTATGGGCACAAAGAACAAGAATATTCTAGGCATAAAAATTAATGTGGTGTGTTTTTAAATCTCTTGTGTCCACCAAAGATATGAAATAATACAACTCATCTTAAAAGGATAGGAAAAAAAGGAGGGTACCCATGAGTCCAGCTGATGTGATAGAATACTGAATGAAAGGATGGATGGATGGATTGGAGAAAGAACAAGCAAACTCACCTTTCTGACTGGGAATGTAACATTGTCAGCTACTTTATGTGTTCCTGCTGCTATCCCTTCCCCACAATAATGGACTGTATTTTTCTGATCTGTGAACCAAAACATGCCCATCCTCCACTGAGTTGTTTTTTCCATGAGTCTCATAGCAATGATGAGAAAAGTGGCTAATCTAATATCTACATTAGTCAATTGATTGTGCTAAATGTGTCATTGGCCTATAAGAT
The DNA here is from genome assembly GCA_907164525.1 of Lophiomys imhausi. Taxonomy (NCBI): domain Eukaryota; kingdom Metazoa; phylum Chordata; class Mammalia; order Rodentia; family Muridae; genus Lophiomys; species Lophiomys imhausi. The sequence goes on along the minus strand of CAJQZJ010001638.1, from coordinate 19,095,896 downwards.
GTAACTAATATAAATGTTCTATTTCATACATTTTCTTATAATTATAAAACTAATTTAAAAAGTTTTTTGAATAATACACTTAACTATTAAATTCTCTGTTAAGTACATTTGGCCACAATAAAAATATATCATTGAATGTTGATCATGGAAGAAGTCATGTATGAGGGTGATTGAGGTAAAATGGGAAATATGTATACCTAACTCTCAAATTTTCTGTGAATCTAAATAGGAAAGAAGTGTATTTTTAAGTGTATTATAAAAATAAACAAACTGAGCACTAGAGCAGACCCATCACCAATTCCTTGAGCCATGCTGCCAAGAGGAAAGTATAAGCTTCCTCCTACCCTCTCAGCTCCTTCTCTTTGCTCTAAGGCCTTTCAGTTGTGACATTCATAAGAATTTGCCAGTTAAGACAGCCAGTTAACTTAGTTTTCAGAGTCACAGATAAATTGGGAACTATAAATTTAAAATTTATGTGTATTAGCTAAAGTCAGCATGCTAACTGGCCATAATTAATCTAGGATTTCCAAGGATATTCTCAGTGACTGTGATTTGCCTTTTTCCTCTTTCATGTGGGTTTTATTATCAAGTGCTAACTTCACACTTGCCCCAATACTCTGGTCCACAGGATAGAATACCTCCTTGCATGAGCAAGCATACTGTATTTAAGGATTAAGTCTAGATAGAGGAGGGTGTATTGGGTGATGCAACTTAGCTTTCCAACTACTTAGCTTCCAACCACTTTCCAGCCACTGAATTGACGATACCTGGGTTTTACATTTGATCTCAGTCTATTCTGTGCTGCACAAGACATGTGAACTCACAGCAGTACTAAATTATGCACAAAAAACTACAAAAGAACAGAGATGAGTATAGATAATAAACTAAATGAAAATAAACTATTTTAACATACATTTTGTCTTTATAGAAGCTATAGAGACTGACTGAGATATTTTGAATACAAGTTGGGTTTGCACTTTACACTATACATTTTCAAAAAGTGTGACTCCAGAATTTGAGCAAGGACTTAAACAACTACCCTAATATAAATTTTAATTGATGAAAGCCCACTCCAGAGGGTATGTGTAAGAATAGCAGGAAGGGGATAGAAGCAATGGTAATTTTAATTAATTGATTGTTTGGGCAGGGCAAGAAGAATAAAGCAAGGATTTTAAACCATAGGTGATTTAATGATTTCCTGGAAAACTTATTAAAATGCAAATTTAAATGCCCCATCCTCAGATGTTTTTTAATTAGTGTAAAATGAGCGGTGTGTTTAGAATCTTAATTTTCAATTAGCACCCAAAGGTTCTGAGGACCATAGTTCTCAAAGGTCTAAGATGATTCCCAGTTTTCTGATTTGGAGAGTTGACTTTGTAATTACATTAATCTAAAATCAGAGAAAGAGAATAAAATTAAAAGGAGTTGAAGTACCTTGCTGGTCTTATTGTTCTACTGTTTTTGTTTTAAAATTTCCTATACCAGTATCAGTACTAAAAGCTCTCTGCCCTTGGAAATCCTTCAGCTCTTAATAAATTAGACAGTTAGACATTCAAATTTATATGTATGTAGAAAATGTATGTAGACACACAGCCTCACTTGCATAATGTCTAAATATAGACATATAACAGGCAATTGTAAATTTAGAAACTAAGAAAAAAATTGAGCCTGAAATACATTTCAAAGTCTCTATTATATGGGAAGAAGCTGAAGTGATGAATTTTATGATATTAATCAGGATTAATTTCATAAAGTAGCAATTAGAGAAAAGAAATAGAAAAGGAGAAGGGAGAGGGGATAAAAAGAGAAGTAGGAGGAAGAGGGAAAGCAAGAACATGGGGAAGAAAATGAGGAAAGAAGCCGGAAGAGAAGGATTGGTGGTAGGAATTAGAGTAAGAATTCATATCTATGGAATTGCAACATAAAAGGGCCATTAAAGGTGACATTAAGAATAATGACACAATGGATGGAATTAGAAAATCTCATCCTGAGTGAGCTAACCCAGACTTAGAAAAATGCACATGGCATCTACTCACTTATAATTGGATTTTAGTCATATGGTACAAGATAACTATCCTACAACCAATACACCAAAAAGATCAGGAACATAGACTTTGTTACCTATTAATGGGACAGTTTGCACGGGTACTCCCATGTAGGCCCCCAGTGCAAGAGGAAACTCTTAGCCCTCATATGACTGTTGAACTGAGAGGGACTGATATCTAAGGACTCTCTACATTGGAGGAGTGGGTTGGGTGGGAGGGTAGAAACAGGAGGGGTGGAAAGAGGGCACTATGATGGAGTTGTAACTTGAAATAATAAGTAAACATAAAAAAGAATAAGGACATCAAAATTTATGACCACATTATCATAAAAGGAGGGACCTAGATACTGAATGGCGCCCATTTCATTGATTTGAATATCTAGGTGATCATAAGTGAAGTTACTAACAACAATTCGGTTTGCATATGTGGGACTCTATTGTGACTGCTTTAACAGTTATAAAGAAACCAAGAAAACAATGACAATATCCATGTATATACTCAATTACCTATTAAAACTAATCTGAGCTGACTTTTTCTTTTTTTTAACATTTATTTATTACTTCGTTACTTTTGTTTGGCATTGTATCACTCAGATGACAGAATTCAGCCTATAGAAATCTTGTCTTCAGAAACAATGAAATCATGCAATTTGCAGCCAAATGGATGGCACTAGAGAAGCTCATCCTGAATGAGCTAACACAGGCTCAGAAGGATGCACATGGCATCTATTCACTTATAATTGGATTTTAGCTATATAGTACAGGATATCTATACTACAACCAATGCACCAAAAGGAACAGGAACATAGACTCTTTTACTGGTCCATGAGACACTTTGCCCTAGTGGTGCTGCCTTGTAGGCCCCCAGTGTATGAGGAGGCTCTTGGTCCTCATATGACGGCTGAACTGGGGCAGGGGACTAATATGTAGGGACACTACACTCTGGAGGAGTGGGTAGGAAGGGATAGGGGGTAGAGGGTGGGAGAGTGTGACTGAGAGGGGTGGAAAGAGGACACTATGATGTAGATGTAGCCTGAAGTAATAAATAAACATTTAAAAAAAGAAATCTTTTTTTTTTTTTAGTTTAAGGTATTTCTTTTTCCCCCCAATAGCTCTCCCTTTCAGTCCAAAAAATGGTTTTTTTTCTTATAACTATAAATACAATACAAAACAACAGAAATAAATAGGCCACAATTATAAGAGTTATATGGCTTAGCATACCTTCCCAATGTCCAGTCCATATGTATTTGGCACCTGACTTTAACATCTATCTAACCATCTCCATGAGTTTAAAGTTCTATATCTGACTCAACATTCATACTAACTTGCCTCACAATTTTAAAAATATCTTCTTAGATCCAGAACACCCTCTTGATTCCTAAACAACTCAAAATTTAACTATGAGACTCTAGCTATCTATTCTTCAACCACCTCAGAGACCTGAGAGGGATAAATATATCTGATTATATAGGAAGTGCAGGGCCTGCAGCTTCCAAAACTAAGAAATGACATACCAGTGGCTGCCTGGACAGCTCCCATTTTCTCTCCATACATTACAGCATCAATCTTCAGCCATTTGGCACCGTTTCTCTGACAGACATTGATTGTAGAGCAGGAATTATGAAGGACTTACCTACCCTGTCTTGGCAGAGCTAGGCTGTCTACTTATCTGCTTCCAAGTTTTGTCCTTTTTGGACAGAAGTCTGTCTACAGTTGAAGTAAGGGGTTTTTCTGGCCAAGAGAAAGGCTTACAACCAATTCAATCATCTCCCACTGGAGATTCTTCGATGCTCATCTTCTACTTGGAGTAGAATAGGGGGTGCTGTCAGGAGCTGACATGTCTCGATATAAAAAAATCTTAAGCTAAGAAAACATCTTTGAATGTCACATTCTGCCGATCTCTTGAGGTTTTTAAAGATGCCCTATCTATCTCTTATATTTAGATAAGCAAATATTGCTTGTCTCTTAGCAACTTGATTTCTGAGTAGCTTAGAAAATAACTGTGATAGACTGTCATAGTAACTAACAAAATGACACGTTTTCATGACTATTAGTTTCCGTTTCTTAATTATCCTAAACAGTTTATGACGGTTGGTAGCAAGAGGCCAAAACTTTACATTTCATTTTTAAGCATTACTAGGAACAATACCTTTAAGAAGCGTTACTCTTAATTTTGTATCAATATACAAAGATCAATACCAATGTGGCCAAATATAATCTTAATTTTGTATCAATATACAAAGATCAATACCGATGTAGCCCAGTACAATCTTAATTTTGCATCAATATAAAGTACCATTGTGGCCAAATATAATCTTAATTTTGTATCAATATACAAAGATCAATACCGATATAGCCCAATACCATCTTAATTTGCATGAATATATCAATACCAATTTAGCCAAATATAATATTAATTTTGTATCAATATACAAAGGTATAAGGCCATATTCAATAATCTGTCCTTTTTTCTTGATCTTTCCTATACTGTGTCTATGTCCCATTTTTCTCAAGTCTGTTCACTCCTACATAGGAGAGAAAGAAGGATACAGAAAAGAAAAAGAGAGAAGTCCCTGGGTCTAACCTCCAAAACCCTTTTAACAAGACTATTTAACAGCTTGTAGTCTTTCCCCTTAAATAACAAAATTTTCTATTATCTGTGAAATAACCAAAGGTGGGGGGGACTAAAAAAAAAAGAAGGGAAGAGGATGGGGGTTTGAGGGTGGTAGGGTGGGACTGTAGGGGGGAGTGGGGAGGGGATTGTGATTGAGATGTAACTTGAAGAAATAAAAAATAAATTAAAAAAAGAATATTAATACCCTTAAAAAAAGAAATCTTGTCTTTTTAATTGAGGAAGAGAGAGATTTGGAGTGTGTGGCCATGTCTGTGTGTATATCATTTGTATAGTTTGACTATGCCTATTCCTGAACCTGTGGAAACCAGAGATTAATTTTAGATGTTTCTTCAGTACCTGTGCACCTATGTTTCTGAGATGGTCACTCACTGAATCTGAAGCTAGAACACAATGACTGACTTGCTGGCCTGTAAACTATCAGGATCTGCCTGTCTCTACCCTCCCTTCCACAGGGCTGGGGCTGAGAACACAACGCACTGAGCCAGATAAGGATGTAGGTGCTAGAGATTCAAGCTCCAGTCTACAGACCTGGGCAGGAAGCACTTTAAACAAAGACCCTCTCACCCCAGACTCCAGCAATAGAAATCCTTGACAGATGTGGATATGTTTGCTATTTGTTTGGTGGCAATCATCAGTAGAAAGTAGCTTTTAAGATATTGCACTTACAATCCAGATACCAATTGTATATAAGTTCTGGCACCTGATTCTGAGTTTTTATATGCCAGGGATCATACATGGCTTTGGATAATGGACACAAACTTCTATTTTCCAGTGTACACCTTCTCTCTACAATTTACATCTCTCTCATCCATCATCAATCAACTCTCTGAAATCCTTTGATTGTGTTATCCAGATATAAACCTATAAAGAACAACTATACAGGGTGGTTGAATCCAGTGAAACCTTTGATTTTCCTTTTCTTTTTAAAGCTGGGAGTAGCTAGGTTGTAGCAGGAGTGGTTTGAGGTCAGTCATGGGTACAGAATAAGACTTTCTCTAAAAAATGAATTAAAAGTTTTAAAAACAAGAAATACTTATTTGGACCATTTACATGCTAACTTGTAACGGCAGGGGGATATTTATTGAAGCAAAGTCAAAATGTAAGAGGTGGTGTGATTTACAACAGCAGTGGAAATGTGGGCCTCGCATAGGAAAGATGCTTGGGGAACATAGATGCACATGTAATGAATTTGCAAGACTATAACAGCAAGCATAATTTAACTATACATACTTGAGACAATCACTAAAGCTTCATTTTAGCCCTTTTCAGATCAAAAGATTAAAGTTTAATAAAATCACCAATATTTTCAATTATAGTGAGAAACAGCTTTTTAGGACACAAAGTATACCTCAGGTTTTTGTGTTCATGAAGAATTATGCCCAGTGGTTAACTCTCTGCTTCAATGGAGTGCTTTCTGACAAAAGACTAAAGGATAGATACCTTTATAAATTCAGAAATTGTAACCAAGATTCCACTACATTACAAATGACTCATTTCCCAGTTTTGCCAATTAGTATTTGTTTATGCAGAATGTATCCTCTCCGTGAAGCCAAAAACCATTTTGCTCAAGCTTATTTGCTGGATCCAAGTGTTACCACAAAGAATATTACTTGGATTGCAGATTTGTGTGACTTATTAAATGCTGGCAGTGACATGAGTCTGAAGAGTAAATGGGAATTTGCAATCACTGTGGAAAAAAATTCTTTGAGGACTCTGGTAGAGACTTCAGGCTCATCCAAATCTGTTTAGCACTACCATCCAGAAATGATGCAGTTTTTGATCTACCATTCAAAAGCATCCACAGGAATACCTGAGCTGTGTGATAAAAGAAGTGAAAATATAAAGCCACCTATAAAACCTTATACACTTGGAAAATCAAATCGGTTTTGGTGCACCATATTTTTTGGTTGTTCTGTTGCCATGACAAGGATAAGAGAAATGTCTCATTGAATTGAATGCCTCTATTATATCCACAACAAGCCAATACCAAATCATTACAAATTTGGCCACTACATAATACAAGTTGTAGCAATCTATTAAATATCCCAAAGATAATAATGTCTAGATAGAGATATATCCAAAATGCTCAAATTTTACATTTAGAAAATGAAGCTCATATTTTCATAGGTACATTTGAAGACAGAAATACTTTACCAATTCTATGACAGTATAAAAAACGACCAAATCCAAAATGCCAGTATTTGCATAAACCTAGAGACTCTTCATCTGAAGAGTTACAACAGAACAAAGGCATATACTGCAAGATGCGACATGACAGAGAAATGGGAAACATTTCAATCAATCACCTATTGCCCAGCAGTTCTTTTCAGTTATATTGAAATCATGTGGGTCATCCCACTGAAATCTTATCTGGTAATCAGGACAAATGGATAGTCTTAAATTTCCTCCACTTCTCTTGTGCATATGTCTCTGAAGTTTTCTAAAAAGATTTATTGAAATTTCAGACAGTATGATTTTTTTTGTTCTTGGACTCTTTCAAGAGGATTCACAAAGAGAATACTAAACAGCTCTCTGTGACCCCTTTGGCACATCAGGTCAGAGGGACTAAGAAGAAAAATGAGATCAGAAGAAGCCCCTTGCTCTTCTAGGGACCTCTTAAAACATTTCTCTCAATTCATTTTAATTTAAACAGGATTTTGCTTCTCTGCTCTTTTCTCAGCACAATAATATTTCTTTACAAAGGTTTTGACTCTTTTCCAAGAGATGTAAGAGCAAATGAGAAAGTTATTGAAACTGCAGAAGAGTTATGATCAAATTATAAAACCAAGCTTAGATATATTTTATAACCCAAAGTCAGATATCCTAACTGCTAACTTCAAACATGGTTTAACTTTTTCAGAATTGATGGTGTCAGCATTTTTGTCTACTTCTAACTCTGGGGAACTAAATGCAAAGAAGCCAGTTCCTCTCCCACCTACACAGGCCTATGTCTCTGAATCATCTTGATTTGTTATTGTGCAACAAATGTGTATGTAAACAGATGGATTTGTGGTCATCTTAGAATTCTGGGTTTCTATGTCTACTGTCGTCAGCATTCTGGGAAGCTGCTATTCTGAGAACCACTAGAGGAGAAAAAGAAACTTCTTTTCTTGCTTGCAGAGTAACAGAGTCTTAATTCACAGTCTCATTCCATCAACGGTGCCCAGAAATCTTCTCATGCTTCCCTGCTTCCTTCCCATGTGCCTCCACAAAAGTCTTAATCCTCAAACTCTTTCTGGTATGTGTTTTCACACGTACACATACCCTGCATGTGCACATGTTTGTGTGTGAGTCTGTGTGTGTGTGTGTGTATGTGTGTCTTTGTGTGTATGTACATGTCTGTGTGTGTCTCTCTTCGTCTGTGTCTCTCTGTGTCTGTGTGTGTGTCTCTATGTATGTGCATGTCTGTATGTGTCTGGGAAAGGAATGTGTCTGTGTGTGCATGGGCGTGCCTGTGTGTGGGTACGTGTGTGTGTCCATGTGTGTGCCGGTGAGATGCTGGCCAAGGACAATTTCAGGTGTCATTCCTCATGCACCACCGACCTTTATTATTTATTTATTTGTTTATTTATTTATTTTAGACCGCAGCTGTCACTATACTGAGACTCACAAAGTAAACTAGACTGAAGGGATCTGCCAATCTCAGCCTTCAGCACACTTGAATGACAAGTGCACGCTACCATGGATGTCTTTAACATGTATTTTCCTATGGTGTGTTTGTGCACATGCATGCACCACAGTGGACATGAGAAAATCTGAGGACAACTAATAGGAAGGGTTCTCTTCTTCCTCTAACAGGGGAGCCATCTCAGCGGCCATTTCTTGTCTCCCACTTTTCAGGTCTCTTGTCAGTTTGTTGAGCCCACTGGTAAAAGACAGAACTGCTTCTTATTTTATGGTAGACTGACTGTAAACCTTCATTCCTTGTGCAATGTCAATTTACTTTTGCCATGCAACATAACACATTCACAGATTAAAGAATTAATATTGGCCATCTTGACAGCCATGCTTTGGTCTACTATAGTTTCTAAATGCCTTTCAAGCATTTTCTTCTTAAAAACTCATGCAAATACAATCTTCATTTATCAGGATAAAATTTCATTCCATTTTTCAGAGTTTTCTAAGATAATATATTCCTGGAAGCATGCTATTGTGGAAAAATATGAAGTAGGACCCAAAATGGAAATCCGAATCCTGGTTCTTCCTCTAATTTGATCAAGATACTTAAATGCATCAACCTTGGTTGCTTTACTTGTAAAATAAAAGTGGTACATATTCCATGGCATGACTAACTCACACAATGTGGTGATAATCAAATGGATGATGTCTTGGAAGTTTCATAAAAACTACTGATTTGGACAAATTGCAGAGCAAAATCAGGGATGTAAACTTAAACGATAATTTGACCTACATGAAAATCCTTCCTCCTTCATGGGACTTCAGGACTGTTTCTTAAATTAAATTTGCCATGTATTAAAAGAACTTAAGCTCTCAAGAATAATTAAGCAAGCTAAAAATCTAAAAGTTCATAAAAGAATGTATACAATGAAGTCTAAGCACTTGCCATTAATTTTAATAAGTAGAAAATAAAGTTTTATAATTATAAGAAAACAAAATTTCTTATAATTTTTAATGTTATATAAAGTATATCTTATTTCTAGTTTTATGTGGTTAACACAATTTATTTATAGATCATACATTTTTCTTACTTTATAATCAGTAAAAAAAAGGACTTTTGAAGCACACTTCCAGTATATTTCATTTCCTAATTATCCAAACTTGCTCTTGTAAACCCCAGTCTCTATTCATGCAGTTTTGTTACCAGTTTTATTTCTCAAAAAAGTAGTTTTGGCTTCAAACTTTCTTGTAAATCAAAACAATCTTGGTTCATTATGTCTTTTCTCCCTCAATCCTGGATCCTCCATTTCTCAAAAACACAGTGACTTCTTTATGAGGAGCATGATTTTGAACTAAGTTACACAAACTAACTGATCTTATTATTAAAGATCATATGATTTTTGGGTAGTTTTTTATATTTATTTATTACTTCAGGTTACATCTCCATCACAGTACACTCATTCAACCCCTCCCAGGCCCGCACTCCCACCCTCTACCCCCATCCCTTCCATCCCACATGTCCAGGGTGGAGTGTCCCTACATAACAGTCCCCCACCCCAGTTCAGCAGTCATATGAGGGCCAAGAGCCTCCTCATACACTGGGGGCCTACAAGGCAGCACCACTAGGGTAAAGAGTCTCATTGACAGGTAACAAAGTCTCTGTTCCTGTTCCTTTTGGTGCGTTAGTTGTAGTATAGTTATCGTGTACTATATGGCTGAAATCTGACCATAAGTGAATAGATGCAATGTGCATCCTTCTGGGTCTGGGTTAGCTCACTCAAAATGAACTTCTCTAGTTCCATCCATTAGGTTCAAATTGCATGATTTCATTGTTTCTGATGGCTGAGTAGAATTCCATTGTGTAGATGTACCACAGTTTTTTAATCCATTCCTCGGTGGAGGGACAACTGTGTTGTTTCCAGTTTCTAGCTATTACAAATGAACATAGCTGAGGAAACTTCCTTGTGATTTGGTGAGGAATCGTTTGGATGTATACCTAGAAGTGGTATGGCTGGGTCTTGAGGTAGAACTATCCAAGTTTTCTAAGATATCACCAGACTGATTTCCATAGTGGTTGTACAAGTTTATACTCCTGCCAGCAATGGAGGAGTGTTCCCATTTCTCCACAACCACGCCAGCATGTGCTGTCATTTGAGCTTCTGATATTAACCATTCTGACAGATGGAATCTCAGAGCTGTCTTAAGTTGCATTTCTCTGATGATTAAAGGATGCTGAGCAATTCTTCAAGGGTCTCTCAGCCATTAGGGATTCCTCCCTTTTGAATTCTCTGTTTAGCTCTGTAGCCCTAATTTCTTGAGTTCTTTGTAAATTATGGTTATTAGCCCTCTGTCACATGTGGGGTTGGTGAAGATCTTTTCCCAGTGTGTAGGTTGCCATTTTGTTTGAATGACAGTGTCTTTTGCCTTACAGAAGCTTTTCAGTTTCGTGAAGTCCCATTTATTGATTGTTGGTCTTAGATCCTGAGCTTTTGGTGTTCTGTTCAGGAAGTTGTCACCTGTGCCGATGAGTTTGAAGGTTTTCCCCACTTTCTCTTCTTCCACCAGAGAACTCATACAGCCGATAAACACCTTTAGCAAGGTGGCTGTATATCAAATTAATTTAAAAAATCAGAAGCCCTTCTATATACAAAAAATAAATGGGCTGAGAAAGAAATTAGGGAAACAACATCCTTCACAATACCCACAAACAATATAAAATACCTGGTGGTAACTCTAACCAAGCAAATGAAAGAGCTGTATGACAAGAACTTCAAGTCCTTGAAGAAAGAAATTGAAGAGGCTATCAGAAGATGGAAAGATCTCCCATGCTCATGGATAGGTAGGATCAACATAATAAAAATGGCCATCCTGCCAAAAGCGATATACAAATTAAATGAAATTCCTATCAAAATACCACCACAATTCTTCATAGACCTGGAGAAAGCAATTCGCAACTCCATATGGAATAACAAAAAACCTAGAATAGCTAAATTAATCCTGAACAATAAAAAAAAAAAACATCTGGTGGTATCACCATCCCAGATTTCAAGCTGTACTACAGAGCAATAGTAATAAAAACAGCATGGTATTGGTATAGAAACAGACCAGTAGATCAATGGAAATAAATTGAAGACCCAGAAATGAACCCACACACCTATGGCCACTTAATTTTTGACAAAGAAGCCAAAACCGTACAATGGAAAAAGGACAACATTTTCAACAAATGGTGCTGGTCCAACTGGACATTGACATGTAAAAGAATAAAATTAGACCCATACTTATCACCTTGTATAAAACTTAAGTCCAAGTGGATCAAAGACCTTAACATAAGGCCTGACACATTAAAGATCATATGCCCTAATTTTAATTATTATTGTTATTAAACTCCTTTCTATATAACTGTCTCATCAATTTAGTACAGGTTTGGGTCAATTATTGGTGTGATAAAATTATAATATTTTCATTTATACTCACTTCATTTGAAAATGCAAATAATTTACATGTTTCAAAAGTCAAAACAAAATATACACAAATGTCATAGTTACTTTTCTATTGCCATGACAAAACACCATGATTGAGGAAATTTATAAAAGAAAAAAGCAGCCATATCACTCCTAGGTATACATCCAAACGATTCTGAACCAAACCACAAGGACATATCCTCATGTATGTTCATAACAGCATTATTTGCTGTAGCTAGAAACTGGAAACAAACCAGATGTCCCCCAACCAACAAATGGATAAAAAAATAAAATAACCTAAGGTATTTTTTGCCATAGTATTACACAATAGAATACTACTCAGCCATCAGAAACAAGGAAATTATGCAATTTGTGGCCAAATAGATGGAACTAGAAAAGCTCATCCTGAGTGAGCTAACCCAGACTCAGAAAGATGCACATGGCATCTATTCACTTATAACTGGATTTTAGCCATATTGTACAGGATAACTATCCTACAACCAACACATCAAAAGGAACAGGACTGTGTTACTTGTTAGTGGGACACTTTGCCCAAGTGGAGCTGCCATGTAGGTCCCCAGTTCAAAAGGAAGCTCTTAGCCCTCATATGATATGTTGGGGCACTCCACACCAGAGAAATAGGATAAGTGGGGAGAAGGCAGAGAGAGGGTGGGAGGGTGAGAGGATGCACCTAGGAGAGGAGTAGGGAGGGGATTGTGATGGAGATGTAACTTGAAGTAATAAACATTAAAAAAATGAAAGATAGCATTTAATTTGTGCCTCATGGTTCCAGAGCGAAGAAGGGTCCATGATCATCTAAGTGGTGATCACTGCAACAGGCATGTAGGCAGGGCACTGGAGCAGCATTTGAGAGCCTATATGTTGAAATAACAGTCAGAATGCATTATTAACTGGAAATGGTTTGTGGTTTGGAAACCTCAAAGCCCATGCCAAGTGATACACCATTCCCAATAAGACTGCATTTACTAATCCTTCCTAAACATTCCCACCAACTGGAGACCAAGCATTCAAAAAACTTGGGGCCATTTTTTCATTTAAACAACCACAATTAATTTGTTATATATTTAGTGGGTGTGAATGTCCATATGCATGGAAGAGTCTTGGTGCTCATTGACACAGTATGTGGGGCTGAATCTTTGGAAGGTAGAGTTCAATGGTTTCAATAGAGTGGCTCCACCATGATGGGAGTGGAGCTGTATATGTGGCCTATTTATTTCTGTTGTTTTGTATTGTATTTATTGTTATAAGAGAAAGAGCCATTTGTTGGATTGAAAGGGGGATCTGTTGGGGGGGGGAAGAAATAACTTAAACTAAAAAAAAAAAGGGTAGAGGATGGGGGCTTGAGGGGGAGGAGGGTGGAAGGGTGGGACTGGAGGGGGGAGTAGGGAGGGGATTGTGATTGAGATGTAACTTGAAGAAATAAAAAATAAATTATTAAAAGAAAGAAAAACATGATCTGGTAACCTCAAAAAATTAAAAAATAAACAAAGCATAGAAAACATGTCATCGGGGAAAAAGAAACATTAGATAACACAGTCTCTTCTAACATGTGCACACAGAGATCATGTGACAACTCAAGAAGACACCAGCTGAAAGTCAGGAAGAAGGCCATCAACTCCAGGCAACCATCCTGTCACCAACTTGGTGGACTTTCACCCTCCTAAATGGTAAGAAAATAAGTTTTGTTGTTACTGCCCTCCAATCTCTGATGGTTGATTGTGGTGCACCAAGCTGACCAAGACTCTAGTGAAGAATCCACTCTTTCCCCTCTCTACCTTCCAGAAACATGCATTTCCTTGGGTCATAGTACCCAGCATGGATTGTTTTCGCCTATATTCTTCCTGTTATATCTTCCTTTTCATTTCCTTTTGCAAACTAATCATTCACTTATCTGCCTACTTGTAAAAAATAAAAGTAAAAAATAAAAAGTCAGTATCCTATATATACTATTTGCATCTGGTTTTATTAACTTCGTGATGTGATCTACACTGTAGAGGGCAGACAGATACTCCACTCAGTAAAGTGCTGGACTACACGAACGACTGTGGTGTCATGTGCTTGTATTCCTGACACTTAGGAAATGGTGACATCCTGAAGCTTAGGAGAGGTGACAGACATGTGTCTGACACTTTCTGGTCCATCTCTCTAGTCTTAACTCTGTGAGTTGTGGATCAAAGAAACCCTGTCTGAAAAATCAAAGTGAATGGTTCCTGAATAATGACAACTTAGTTTGACCTCGAGCCTTCACACACACACACATACACACATGCACCCATACAACATGGATGTACACATACAAATAAATTTCAGAAAGGCATTCTGTGCATCTTTTCAAAGGTAGATGTTATACTATCTGCCATGTGTTCATTATTATTGTATCTTCATTATGTTTGATACTTCACTTTGTTCTTCACTATTGCTGAGTGGCCTTCTTTGTCATAATTTTATCATTTTTTGCTCTGAAATTTATCTCTCCAACATCAGAATTAAATCTTTCCTTTCTTTTGCTTTGTATTTGCCTGATAACATTTTACCTGATTTTTCAGTTTTTTTGTGACCAAATACTGACTTGAATGTTCACAACAAAATAACTTGAAACTCTTTTTCTTCATAAGTAATCCAAGACCATTTATGTTACTCGATTCTATAGCAATGTACTACAGTGCTTACTGTGTGTTCTGTATTGCTCTTGATGTGTGGGGATTGAATTTTGTCCTCGTGGTTATCTCTGACTACAAAGTATTTTAGTGTGGTTACCTTTGCTTGATGTCCAATTTTTTTTTTCTATATTGCAAAAGTGATTGCTTCCAGTTTTACTTCATCTAACATTTTTCTTTGTTTTGTGTTTTTTTTTGTTTTGTTTGATATGATGCTCCCAAATAACGGATTAATAAAAGTGTATCATTCCAATTAGAACAGGCCTCAGATAAGTCTCTGCCTTCCATGTTTTTAGTATGTTGGGGTATGCGCTCACTATTTAACCCAGGATGACCTGAAACTTATTGTACCTCAGCCTCAATACCAGTTAATATAGTACTTTTAATTTATTGTTCCAGATGTAGTAAGTCCTTTTAATATCAAATTCAAATATTGTATTTTCTGACATTTTTCTTTCATTGTTTTTATTGCCTATTCTTCAGAAAGTTTAACTATGAACACGTCAGTCCTTCACATTCTTCAGTGCATTCCTATGTTTCACTTTTAATTTTAATTTTCCTGTTATATTTCCATATTGAGCTTCTTCAAATTTTTAACCAAATGACTTTTCCTTGTCTCTTTCATAAGTTATTCCAGGATTATTTGTTATTTTATTTCTACTTATAAGATAGTTTGCATTTTATATTCTACTGTTTTCCTGAGTGGGTGAGCTCTAAATTCATGTTTTGTTCCCTATTCTATAGTCTTTTTCTGTGTCAAGATCTTTGTCTGCAAAAAGTGGTTCCTCTAAATTGTAAATCTGTGCTTAAAGCTATCTGTTAAGCTTACACAGGATGGCAATAACTACTTTCTCTTTTATTTCATTGTTGGATTCTATTTTGGCATTTCCTTTTCTTCTCTTAATAACTTCATCTGGATTAGGTTCTTTTGTTATTTTCCTAGATGATATTAGGTTCATGCATTGGAAGTTTGGTTACTTGCTATTACTTTTGTTTAAGATCAACTTCCTAAAGTTAAAATGTGAAGGATGAAGTGAGCTTTCTGTAATGGAGGCAGACATATACTTTGTGGGTAGACTGGTAATTAGGAATGGTTGCTATTTCATTGAATTATTTCTTCATTGATGTAGGATCTTTTGTGTATGTATTCATGTGTGTGTGTGTGTGTGTGTGTGTGTGTGTGTGTTCAGGTTTGTGTATGTATGTACATATGTATGTGGGTCACTGTAAATGAGTGTGTGTGCACGTAGAAGCCAGATGTTGATGTCCAGTAACTTCTTCTATACTTCACCTTATATTTTTGAAACAGTATCTCTCGCTGAACCTGAAATCACTATTTAAGAGATTGGCTGGCCAGAAAACTTTGATAAACATACAATGCTGCCTCCTGAGTCTGAAAGTACAGGTGAAAACTTCAGTTCTGGTCTTTTTACATAAGTCTAGGGATCCAAAATTGGGTCCTTACACTTGCAGGCAGGGCTTCACTTTGCCCTGCCCTCCCAGTAGAGTCAGCTCTCCAGATACATTTTGCAGGATGCTTAACTTGCTGTCTCATCATTTTCTTCACCAGCTGTCCCAAAGTAAGCTTTCTGACCCATCTCTTTGCTGAACCCCAGAATAAGTGCCCTTCTATAACTTCCACCTGCAATTCAGTGCACTTTTACTTTTTAAAAACCTTTCCCTCTCTAAAACCCAAAGGTGTGACCAGTAAAGTCTCCAACCTGTCCTTAGTATTTCTAAAGCCAGGATGTTG
The DNA here is from genome assembly GCA_907164525.1 of Lophiomys imhausi. Lineage (NCBI taxonomy): Eukaryota > Metazoa > Chordata > Mammalia > Rodentia > Muridae > Lophiomys > Lophiomys imhausi. The sequence goes on along the minus strand of CAJQZJ010001638.1, from coordinate 19,079,707 downwards.
ACTCTTTTTTAATTAATTAATTGATTAACTCTACATCTCAACCACAGTTCCCCTCCCTTTTCTCCTTCCAGTCTTCTACCCCACCTCCCTACTCCCATACTCCTCTTTTTCTCCTCAGAAAAGAAGTACACTCCTATGGATATCAAATAGTGTTGGCATATCAAGTTGCAGTAATCTTGGCACATCTTCTACTCAGGCTAGAGGAGGCAATCCAGTAGAGAGAAAGTATCCCAAAGCCAGGCAACAGAGTCTGAGAAAGCCCCTGCTCCCACTGTTGGATTCCCACATGAAAAACGAGTTGCCCAACTGGTACATATGTGCCGAGGGTCTGGGTCAATCCCATGCATTCTCCCAGGTTGGTGTTTCAGTCTCTATGAGTCCCTATGAACCCAGGTTAGTTGACTCTGTAGGTTTTCTTGTGGTGTTATTGACCCCTCTGGCTCCTACACTCCTTCCTCCCCCTTTCTGCAGGATTCCTCAAGCTCCACTTAATATTTGACTGTGGATCTCTGCATCTGTTTCCATCAGCTACTAGGTTAAGAGTCTCTGATGATGGTTATGTCAGACTACAGTCTGCAAGTATAGCAAAATATCATTAACAGTGTGAGAGATGTACTCCCTCTCATGGTCTCAAGACACACCAGTCATTGGTTGGCCATTGCCTCAATTTCTGCTCCTTCTTTACCCCTGAACAGTTATAGGCAGGACAAATTGTAGGTCAAAAGTTTTGTGGCTGAGTTGGTGTCCCAATTCCTCCTCCATTGCCTGACTACAGGAGATGACTGATTCAGGCTCCATATCCCCCATTGCTAGCAGTCTTAACTAGAGTCACCCTCATAGATTCCAGGGAGTTTCCATTACTGTAGGTTTCTAGCTCATCCCAGAGATTCCACCCCCCCTAACAGTTGCTACAGTACTTTCTCTCCCCTCTCCCCCTACCTGATGCCTCCTCTTCCCATCAAGGTGTCTGACTGTACTAATATTCCTATCTCTTATATCTGCCTTCTTTTCCTATTTTCTTCCCAGGCTCTGACTGTGTTTCCACACAATAATGTGCTCTGAGTATAAAAATGTTGGATTTATATACTTTTCGACACAATTTGGAACTTTCCTTAGCTGCAGTTCTCTAACTCCTCTGTGGGCTGGTTATTAGTCAGTTTACCTGCTATTGTTGACCTGTGTGCTTAGTTTATAAGGTCATGTTTAGAGACATTCACTTAGCTACTGCTGTAGCCTCTAGAAAGTTGAGAGTCATGGTCATCATTTATTTTCCCTTTGTCATGAGGAATAGAGCAGATGAAGTAAGATTAAAGGACATAACTGTTGCTGAAATCTAGGAATCTAGCTCTCCTTCATGAAAATATCTGAGACTCAAAGTTGCCTTATGGTTCCCATCTGGTGTGGGTTGGCTCAAAACTCACACGTTCCTGATTCTTGGCCCACATTTTCAGCCCTTAAACTCCAAGTGAGCCTTTGGCACTTTTCCTCTGAATATATCTTTCCAACACAATCATAATTTGTTTGGAATAGTTTATTGGTTCTTGGAGGCCTATGATTTTTGGAACATCTGCACCTTCCTGCTATACTTCTCCTCTCTGCTGCTTGGAAGCTTGAAGTAATCTGTGGATATTTTAGAAGTCAAAGTGTTTTATAAAACATAGGGAATATTTCACAATTTGTCTTGCTTCATTTTAAGATAAATATATGCATTAAATACTTTACAAAAATGATAGAGCATGCTTGCACTGCATTTATAGACCTTTCCTAGTCTTTCCCCTACTCTTCCTACACATGGAAGTCCCCTTAATCTCATATGCTGAAATAATCTCACATACTCACAATCTCACAAAGCAATGGTGTCTCTACATAAATAAAAGTAAAGTAGCATTCTTATAGACCCCAAAGGAAGCTAAAGCATTTAATAGAATATCATTTCCCCAGCACAATACGTATTTGGCAGAGCTACTCATAACCCTCAACACCACTAACTTTCAACCAAACTCCAAATTCTGATGTCTAAGGTATTTTTATGTATTTCTGTTCATCCCAGTAAAATTTATCAGCATCTCATGCAATCTTTTTCAATTTGCAAATCCTTGATTCTTGCATCCAGTTTATTCATTTTAATATTGGCAAGGAGGGCTCATATATTTTAGACAAGGATATTTTTCTTAGCTTTTTCTGTCTAATTGTTTTCTTTTTCTTAACTGCCAACCTCTATCACGTATTTTTCAAATGTCAGTAAAATTTCTAGAAGCGCATTTATAACTGGGGAAAGAAATCTCCTTCCTTCTGTGTCATCCCTGCTCTTACACACGCGTCAGATCCATCATATCTCTCTTTTTAATCACACTATAAATTTCTCCCAAGCCTTCAATATTCCATTGCTTATTTTTTAATAAAGCTGGTTGAAAAAAAAAAGAAAATGAGTAAATAAGGGTGAAAAGAAAGCCTGAAGAGCAATAAATTTCTATTTTCTAGTCTCCCGTATGCCATGAGAACATATTCAAGAGCATGAAAAGAAAATACGGTTTCAACTTTCAAGCATCTGGGATCAATCACGAGACCAGACTACTTCAGTAGAAACTATTCATCTAGAGTAAATCATGGCACAGATTAGAGTTCTAAAGCTGGGAAATTAGACAAGACATCATCAGAAGCACAATTTCTACCCAGGGCTTCTGATTTTAAGAAATGTGTAAAATCTAGAAACTTGTAATTTGAAGAAACACCAAAGTGTGGTTCGTTGCTATAGTTGCATTCATTTAATTAAAATATATACTGCTTTTAAATATTCTTGAAAGAATAATAAAAAAGAAAACTGAGAAGTTTCCCAGTGGGTACCAGCACATAGGAACAACTTATCACTACTTAATTCAAGCTCAAAGCAATGGTGTCTCTACATAAAATAAAAGTAAATTAGCATTCTTACAGACCCCAAAGGAAGCTAAAGCATTTAATAGAATGTCATTTCCCCAGCATAATACATATTTGTCAGAGCTACTAAGCTTGAAATCAAAGTTACTGCAGCCTTTCTCCTTCTGTTTTCACCAACTACTGAAGAGTTGGAGACCCATTAGCTCAGTTCAGTTTTAATCATTCTGACTTCCCATTTAGAGAAAGATTGATAACTACAGTTTCACTAACAGCCTATAAAGCTTTCTGTAATCTAGATTTAACTTAGGTTAACTGGTAGCATAGGGTGAACTCTATAAACAGTCCATAGAATAAGACACAGTATATTTCAGTGTAAGCAGTTAGCAACATTGAGGCTATGCTGAGAGCTACTTGTCACTTTTCCATTATCTTCTTAGGTAAGTCTTCATTAGCTGCCACTTACTAGTCTTTTTAATTTTTTAAATTTGTTTATTACTTCAGGTTGCATCTCCACCATAGTGTCCTCTTTCCACCCCTCCCAGTCCCGCTCTCCCACCCTCTAGCCCCTATCCCTTCCATCCCACTCCTCTGGAGTGGAATATTCCTACATAACAGTCCCCTGCCCCAGTTCAGCAGTCATATGAGGGCCAAGAGCCTCCTGGTACACTGGGTGCATAGAAGGCAGCACCACACCACTAGGGCATAGTGTCTCACTGACAGGTAAAAAAAAAAGTCTATGTTCATGTTCACTTTGGTGCACTCATTGTAGTATAGTTATCCTGTACTATATCCTTCTGAGTCTGGGTTAGCTTACTCAGGATGAGCTTCTCTAGTTCCATCCATTTGGCTGCAAATTGAATGATTTTGTTGTTTCTGATAGCTGAGTAGTATTCCATTGTGTAGATGTACCACAGTTTTTTAATCCATTCTTTGGTTGAGGGACATCTGGGTTGTTAACAATCATTGAAGAACCAAAAGTAAATCCACAAACCTATGGTCACTTGATTTTTGACAAAGTATCCAAAACTATACAATGGAAAAAAGAAAGCATCTTCAACAAATGGTGCTGGTCTAAGTAGATGTCTGCATGTAGAAGAATGCAAATAGATCCATATTTAGAACCCTGCACAAAAGTCAAGTCCAAGTGGAACCATCAAAGACCTTACCATAAAATCAGATATACTATATCTGATAGAAGAGAAAATGGAGAATAACTTTGAATGCATTGCCGCAGGAGACAACTTCCTGAACAGAACACCATCAGCTCAGGCACTAAGATCAATGATTAAGAAGCCGGGCAGTGGTGGCGCACGCCTTTAATCCTAGCACTTGGGAGGCAGAGGCAGGCGGATCTTTGCGAGTTCGAGGCCAGCCTGGTCTACAAAGTGAGTCCAGGACAGCCAGGGCTACACAGAGAAACCCTGTCTCGAAAAAAAAAAAAACCAAAAAAAAAATCAATGATTAATAAATGGGACCTCATGAAACTGAAAAGCTTCAGTAAGTAAGGCAAAGGACACTGACAATAGGACAAAATGGCAGCCTTCAGCTTAGGGAAAGATCTTCACCAACCCTACATTCAACAGAGGGCTGATGTTCAAAATATATAAAAAACTCAAGGAACTAGACATGTAACTGATAGGCAGCTTGGACTTCATGTATATTCCTTAACAAGTGGAGTACGGAGTGGGGCTGTCTCTGACATGGACTCTGTTGCCTGCCCGTGGAACACTTTACCCTAGTGGAATGAAGAGTATGCTCTTATCCCTGATATGACTTTATGAATAAGGGTAGGTTGATATGGGGAGGGTATCCCCAATCTGAGGAGAAGGTGAGGAGAGAGAGGGAAAAGAGAGTGGGAGGTTGGGACTGGGTGAGGAGGAGGGAAGAGGTTGTAATCAGGATGTAACTTGAATAAATAAATAAATTATTAAAAAAGAAACTAGACATCAACAAACCAAATAACTGAATTTTAAAATGGAGTTCAGATCTAAATAGAAAATTCTCAATGAATTTCTAATGACTGAAACACTTAAAGAAATGGACTCTGAGATTCTATCTTGCACCCATCAGAATAGCTAAGATTAAAAAAATCAAGTAAGTAACAGCTCATACTGGTGAGGATGTGGAGGAAGGGGAACACTACTCCCATTGCTGGTGAAAGTGAAAACTTGCAACCACTTTGCAAATCAATTTGGTGATTTCTCAAAAAATTAGGAGTAGGTCTACCTCAAGACCCAGCTATACCACTCCTGAGCATATACCCTAAAGTTGCTCGACCATATCACAAGGACACTTGTTCATATATGGTCATAGAAATTTTATTAGTGATAGCCAGAAACTGGAAACAACCTAGATGTCCCTTAACCCAAGAATGGATAAAGAAAATGTGGCACATTTATAAAATGGAGTATTACTCAGTCATTAAAAACAATGACATCATGAAATTTGCAGGTAAATGAATGGAACTAGAAAAAAACATCCTGAGTGAGGTAACCTAGACCTAGAAACACACACATGATATGTACTTACTTATAAGTGGATATTAGTTATAAATACAAGATAACCATGCCACAAGCCACAGACCCAAAGAAGCTGAATAACAAGGAGGGCCCAAGGTGGGGCACTTGAATCTCACTGAGAAGGGAAAATAGATTAGATATTGGGGATGGATGGAAGTGGTTAACTGGATGGGGGAGTGTTGGGGATTGGAACAGGAGGGATCAGATTCAGGGAGGATGTAGGGAGAGAGTATTGGGAGAGGCAATTGGAGTGGAAGGGGGAATCTCTGGGGCAAGCTAAAAACCTAAGACAATGGAAACTCCCAGGAATCATTGAGGGTTACCCTATCTAATACTCCTAGTCATGGGGGATATAGAGACTGAACCAGTCATCTTCTGTAACCAGGCAAGGCTTCCAATAGAGGAGGGACTGGGATACCAACCCATCCACAAACCTTAGACTCACAATATGTTTTGCCTACCGGATATGCAGGAGTAAAAGACAGAGCAGAATTTGAGGGAAAGGCCAACCAATGACTGGCCCAGCTTGAGACTCACTCCATGAGAGGGAGCTTACCCCTGACACTATTAATGATATTCTGCTATATTTCCAGACAGGAGCCTAGCACATCATCAGAGAGGCTTCACCCAGCATCTGCTGGAAACTGATGCAGAGATCCACAGCCAAACATTAAATGAAGCTTGGAAAATCCTTAAGAAGACGGGGAGGAAGGATTAAATGAGCAAAAGGGGGCAAGGACACCACAAGAAGACCTACAAAGTCAACTAACATGGGTCTATAGGAAACACCAACCAAAGAGGCTGGATGTGGACCTAGGCCCTCTGCACATATGTAACAGTTGTGCAGCTGGGTCTTCATGTGGACTCTTAAAGTGGGAGCAGGGGCTGTCTCTGACTACATTGCCTGCCTTTGGATCCTTTTCATTTAATTGGGCTGCCTTGCCTAGCCTAATATTACTGCAATTTGATATGTCAAGTCTGGTTGATATCCATGGAAGGCCTCTCCTTTTCTGAGGAGAAGGAGAGGAGGGGTGTCTGGGGTAGGAGGGGAGGTGAGAGGGAGCAAATGGGAAGAGAGGAGGAGGGGGAAGGTGTGATCATGATGTAAAGTAAATAAATTACAATAAAAACTACAATCATTCTGGGATGTTCATGTGTATGTGTTTATGTATATGCATATGTGGGTGGAACATTTGATTATACGTGCTCACATATAGGCCCGAGGTTGACATTGGAGTCCTCCCTCTATTCTACACTGTATTTTTTGAATCAATATAACACTGAATGTGGAGCTTACTGTTTTGGACAAATAAAGTTCTTGTAGCCTTGTAATAGGACAGCATACATAACTAATATACATAACTAATTGCTTAGAGAAATTGAAGTAAATCGTGTTTTTGTTGTTGTTGTTGTTTTTGCAGCTTAACTTTGCAAGTTCTACTCTTTTTTTTTTTAAATCACTGGTCATCTAAAAGATGATCAAATATGAATTCCGAAATGTAAAACAAGTTAATACATGCTCATCGTAAAATACAGAAGCACAGGCAAGGTCTTTTTTTTCCCAATAGATAATAAACTTCTAAGCTCTAGAATGAAAATAAAATACTCTAACAATGCTCAAACTGATCTCAAGCATTTCCTGAAGTTGTGCACGATGAGATATGAACTATTCTGGGTCTTACAATTGATACTGAATGAATTTATGTGAAAGTTTAACATTTCAAAAAAAGTTTCTTGGTATTGGGTGAGCAACTGGTGTGCTCTTCTGTGGAAGGATTGTATCTCCCATTGTCAACATCCTTGGTTATTTATACCACTTGGTGTATGGTTGAGGCCTCATGGGCTTTTGCAAGTCTGACTTAGCATGTTTACTATTGTTATCCTTAATCAGTTCAGTTTAGGCCAGTGATTCTCAACCTTCCTAATGTTGCAACCCTTTATTACAGTTTCTCATGTTGTGGTGACACTCAAAACCATGAAATTATTTCAGTTCCTATTTCATAACTGTAAATTTGATACTGTTATGAATTGTCATGAAAATATCTGACACGTAGGACAACTGATATGCAACCCATGTGAAAGAATAATTTGACTGATAAAAGAGGTGTGACCCACAGGTGGAGAACTACTGATTTAGGCAGCCCTATTGGTGAAACTTTATGGCTGAGGCTTCTGACATTCCTAAGAGAATCTCACAGAAAACATTGTTTCTCTGTTTTAAGAGACAAGGCATACAAAATAAATATTGGAACAATATTTTAAAACTCATATATATCACGTATATGATACAAAATATACAGTATATAATATTATATATATTATATATATAATCACTGTGTCTGTCTGTCTGTCTTTGTGTGTGTATGTGTGTGTATTCCAACTGATACATATTTTTTCAAAAAAACAAAACTTGAATTTCAAATAAGTAACTTAACAACACTGGCTAGACATGGAAGAATAGACACAATGGAGTACGGGTTCAAACACTTTTTGTATATAATTAGTGACATGTGCCTTCAGACTAAAAGAAACATTTTAAACAAATACTGATTACTAATTCACACAGTTTTTTAATGGAGATGTTTATGTTAACAATTTTTTGTTTGAATTACTTTACTTGGAGTATAGTAATTGAGCATACTTATGAGGTACATATTCCAGATAATTTGCTTCTAACAACTCCAATTATTCGAAAATCTTTTCTGAATCTGAGTTGTAATTACCAGGTGTTCATATACAAAAGAAAATTGATTAGTTTTTTAAAACTCTCAATGTATCTTTAATCATGTATCTTTTGCATATAATCTATGTATTACTTCATAGGTTTTGTTTTTGTTTTTGTTTTTGTTTTCAACTTATTTGGAACTCAAAAGGAACCATCCAAATACCATACAGAGTAAAAGAGCTTTTTTTTTTTTTTAATGTCAAGAAGAAGTTGAGCTAAAAAGTCAGGAAGGGAGCAGTTTGATTTGGGTTTTGTTTATCTCAGAAGCTCTGGCATTCTACTGAACTGGGACTGTATGCAGTGAGCCTTTGCATGCTGTGGCAAGACATGTTGCAGACAACTTATTTTTTATTTAAGAAATATGTGCATAATGGGTGTAGCATCTGAAGTTTCCTTTGAATCAAAATTGTAATGTGCTTCCTTTGGTCTCATTTTACCTGGAGCGTGGCAGTAGAGCAGTTGAGAATGAACACTCCTCTCCTCTATCAACTTTTCTCCAAGCACAGGATAGGCAGAACAGAAGTTAATGATGACTTTTTTTCTCACATTGAATTTCTAGTTTTCATTAAGTGAACAGTAATCATTTGAAAACCCACATCATGTCATACATAATCCATGTTGATTCAATGCATATTGACATCCATACTTCAGTCAAGTATGACATGAATTGTATAAGGTAAGTAATATTCCAAAGACATCAGTAAGTCCATCTGTTTCTCATCAAACTCCTCACATCTGTCTTTGAAGTCAGTAAATTGTGTGCTAGAAAGGGTTACGTGGAAACAAAACAACAGATAAGAATGCACCCCAGGGACATTTGATACCCCTGATCGCAGATTTTTGTGATCACTACTTTCTAATGACATTTTCTCACTGTAGTGATGTGACCCTCTCGCAGCAGGTTCTTGAGTTTTGAATGCTTGATGTGGATGCTTTGATTTCTTTCCAAAGCATGGAAGATTTTTTTCTGAGTGCCACGACATTGCAAACACAAAATGAAAAATTTCAGAAATCATATAATTAAGCTCTAATATTGCTTGAGAGTGTAGCTATGATGGCTGGATATAGTATTTACTGTCACTAATGTAGACGTTTTTATTGTTCCTTTTATCTGAATATATAGAAGGCAACCTCCAGAAGTCCATAAGCATCAAAATGTATTTCCCATCTTCCTCAGCTTTCATCCATAATAATAATCAATTTCACAATATTTCAGTTCCCATCATGTTGGGAACTGAGGCGTGACCTACGAAGATCAGACCTAACCATCAGGAATCTTCACCTTTAGCAATCATAAAGGGAAAATCTACCCATGATTTATAATTAGAATTAACTTCCATCAAGTCTTGAAAGGTAAAAGTTGAATAAGAATAAAGCAGCTAATATTTGCATAATTCATATAGGGATTCCTGACCTACATGAAGAGAAGGAAAGCCTGAAAAGATCAGCTAAACAATTTAAGACTTTTCCTAACTTATTGTGATACTGTTAGATGAGAAAAAAAAAGGTCATGTAAAAGTCTAACTTAATTTTAATCTTAACTCTAGAGAAGCACATAGTGAGCAAGTTGCATTTATTTGTTTAGGTGTGTGTGTGTGTGTGTGTGTGTGTGTGTGTGTGTGTGTGTGTGTGTGTGTAAAAAAGAATATGATGTCATGAGTTTGAAAGAGAATAAGAGGTATATGAGAGGATTTGGAGTGAGGAAAGAATGGAAAGAATTGGAGGAAATGATGCAATTAAAATATAATCATATTTCTTTTTAAAGTAACAGCAGGGCTACTTGTCTTCTTTGGTGTCTGGTCTTTTTTCTTCAGAAATTTCAGTTGTCCAGTTTTCCCTGGACTCCTGAGAGGGATGCTTTTAATCTCCTGGAAAGATAAGAACAGAACCCTGCCGTAATCCTAAATCTAGGGTGCTAATTTTTTGGCAGGTAATATTTTTTCTAGAGCAAATTGGTTTTTTTTTGACAATATAAAAAGTATTATCTTTCACTTGAGATGAAAGAAAATTCTTTTGATATTTTGGAGCTAAACATACCTTTAAGTGTATATATTTTGAGATCACAAAGGACAATTCACTTTGAATTTCAGCATGCCTTTTGGAAATGTCTTTTAAACTTAAGTCATTGTAAACCCTATGTGCCTACCTCTACCTCCAAGAGCTGGAATCAATTGTTGGGATTAATGTTGTGAATCACCACCCCTGGATCTAAGTTTTTCTCTATTGGGAGCTTGCTCAGGCTGCCCTTAAACTCAGAGATCTGCATGTTTCTGTCTCCACTGTGCTGGCATTAAAGGTGAATGGCTCTCAAGTGTTGGGATTAAAGATGTGAACCATCACCACCCAATTTAGAAGATAACTAAGTCTATAGTAATCCACCTGTCTCTACTGTAATTAAAGACATGAAGACTAGATAGTTATAGTATCACAGTTAAGTTTTAAGTTGTTTAGGAATTAAAATGGTATTCTAGGTCTAAGAAGATGTTTTAAAGTTGGTAATACAAGTTAGGATGGAAACTGAGTTAGGTATAAAACTTTAAACTCATCAAGATAGATAGATAATAGATTATAATATGTATGGATTGGATATTGGGAATGTATGTTATACCTTATAATTTTCATATTTGTAGCCTAATTGTTCTTATTGTTTTGTATTGTATTATTGTTATAAGAAAAAGTCTTTTATTGGACTAAAATGGGGAGCTGTTGAGGGTAAAAAAAGGTACACCTTAAATTAAAAAAAAAACAGATAGGAGGATGAGGGGGAGGAAGATGGGGGGGTGGGACTTGGATGGAGAGAAGGGAGGGGACTGTGATTGAGATGTAACAGGAAGAAATAAATAAATGTTGAAAAAATAATAGCAGGTAGAAAGCATCCAAAGTTCTTGTCTTCCTGTGGTTACTAACATTGTCATTTGGTGATTTTGGGTGAGACAGTAGATTTCTATGCTGTGGATCAAGAGAGGGAATAGCTGAGGAGATTCTACACACTGAATTAGAAGAAAAGGTATAAGAAGGGCCGTGACTGTATCACCGCAGGCATCGCTCATAAACTCCAGACCACATTTGCCTTCAGAGCATAATGCCTGTAGTTCTACCTTAGCTTCTTTATTACCACATATATCTGCTTTGGTCCACCATTAATTTGATATACTCAGAAAGGGGCATCCCGAGAAACAGTTTCTCACATGTGCTTGTGAGCAAAGCAATCTATCACAAGAAGTGAAGCTTTCTGTAAATCAAACTCTTTGCTGCGTTTGCAGAAATAGGATTTAAAAGACATGCAGGTCTTTTCCAGGTAGTCATAGCTGCTACATGTCCATGATTGGAATGGGCATGACATATCCAGAGAATAGGATGTCATAACACTCCTTTCTTACAATCTCAGTCCCTTGTTTTTTATGACACCTCCATGTGCCTTAGACAGATATAGATGTACTTGTTAGGAGAGAGCATTCAACAGCAGTTGTTTATTATCAGAAATGGGAAGAAGCCTGGAACAAGTCTGAAAATTTGTCAACAGAATATGTTCCACATACTTTTTGGAGCACGGAAACCTCCTAGAATGTTCTGTTCCTTTCATAGAGGAATAAGAAGGACATAAGATGTGGTAGTGAGGCAAAGCACAGAATGATAGGAAAACTCAGACTCAAGTATAATTACGTTTAAATAAATGTATCTATTTCACACCTGAGCTTGTGTACTAACATCTATCACTTCAGTTAGGGTTCAGAAGTTCATTTTTAAGTAATCTCCTCGCTAAACCGTATATGACTTGCAAATTACTGCAACCTAGAATATATATTAGATCCTGGTTTTAGCGGGTAACTAATTGGAATTTGAGCTTATTTAACACCTCAAATTAGCCCTCTTAGGCTTACAGCTCTACTGCTGAAAACAGACCAAAAGAGAAGAATATATGATCAAACATTTATAATTTAGGATTATTTACATGATTGTTCTGTAATTCCATCTCATTTCCTGTGACAGTTCCCTATGAACAAAGTACACACTCCCACTCCATCTGGGTTTCCAGAAGAGTCAAAGGAGTCTGACCAGAATTGACAGAAGCACATTGTGAGGAGACCACTGACGTAGACCTCTAAGGAGCTGTAATGTGATTTAAGTCATACACCAGTGATTGCCTTATAATCTAACAGAATGGTGAAACTTTATCTAAAATACCCAAGAAAACATTTTTAAAATAAAAGTATTTTTATTCAATAGGTCACATAGAAAAAAATTTGCTCACCTGCACAATCCAATTTTTTTAGCATAAAATATGGATAGTATTGTAAAAACTAACACCATTTTAAAATTAAAACATTTTTATGACAATTTAATACCATATTCAATGTATGGCAATCAATTCTCCCTGATTCTATATCATCTCCCTCCCACTACTACTAACACTTCCTCCCAAATTGTCCCTCTTTGTTCCACGTTGGTTTTGTTTGATTTGGTTTGGTTTGGTTTCTTCTGGTTTGTATGCAGGCCTTTTTCAGGTAGCCATAGAGGCTACATGTTCATGATTTCAATGCACATGACATATACAAAGAATGGCATTTCACAGCACTCCTTTCTTACTATCTTTGTCCCTTTTTTATAACATCTACTGTGTCTTAGAAAGATATAGATGCCCTAGTTAGGAGAGAGCACATAACAGCAGTTATTTATTATCAGCACTTAGACCAGCTGAGAGCCTTTCTACTGGTTATTGCTTACTGGGGAAGGAAGGGAACAAAATATCTTCTCTGACCAAGACTGAAAACAGATAGTCTTCAGGTATAGCAAAGAAGAAGGAGGAGGAGGAGGAGGAGGAGGAGGAGGAGGAGGAGGAGGAGAAGAAGAAGAAGAAGAAGAAGAAGAAGAAGAAGAAGAAGAAGAAGAAAGTTTGACACCATGTCCACTCAATGATGTTTGGTTCCACCCACATCCTGTGACCTACCTCTCCAGAAACTAGTTTTCAACCAGGATTCTATTGGAAGGCTTGACTTTCCCCTAACAGAGCAGTCCTCTAATCCAATCAGAACATGGTTAGTTTATCCCCACTCATGCCAGTATTACACCAGTGTACACATTTTTCCTGGTAGGTGAATATCGTAACATGCAAGTGTCATAGCTAGGTAAGACTGTTGACAATTTTTCCCTCCTTGCAGTCTGCACAGCACATTCTGGAACTGTTAACATTAGCAACAAAGTAGTACGCAGATATATTCTAGCTTGGTTTCTACAAGTCCTATAAACAAAGAATGTGATGTCTTCAAAAGTAGGATTTTGATATCTATTTATGTTAGGAAACCAAAGATAACTGCAATAACCTGTATTGTTTGGGGACTTCTGGGCCTTTCCTGACCAGTGACTAATAGGGAGTTATTTCCCACATTGAACTGGGACTTTCATTCAACAACCTTTGGTTTTGGGGGACATCATTATTTACTGATTTGGTTTTGGGAGACATCATTATTTACTGATATAATGTACTTCCACTCAAGCATAATTTTGATGAATTACATTTTTATTAGCTTATAGAGTAATTATTTTCTATGTGTTTTATATATCTTCAGTTCCTTACACTCTTGTCCTTAAGTCCATTCAAACATTCCCACCTCTAGTATCTCCTCTCCCTTCTCATATCACATTTGCTTTACTATGCCCCATTTAAGGTGGCCTTTTTCTAATTATCCCCTTCTTTTTTCCTGAACCCTTTTGACTTTCACCCCATCTTAAACACAGAAATATGAAAATTCAATGTCAGGAGTCTCATCCCCAGCTCCCTTTCAGAAAACCTGTCCAGTCTCTCTTCCCTCTCTGATCCCATTGCCAAAGGATCACAAAGATCTTCTCCCCCAATCTTCCTTCCCCCAACTCATCCCATTATCCCATAATCCAACACCAGCAGGTATTCACTGGAACACACCAACTGAGCAGACCAGGGAAACAGTTAAGACAAATGGAGACCTTTATTCCTCCCTCCGCCCCTCAAAATCCCACTAGTCTCAACCCTAGGACTGCAACAGAACATCAGCTGCATCCTTCTTTAACCCTTCTCCACATCTCCTGTGGCCCGAACGACCATTCATCCTTACCTCCCTCTCCCTATTTGTTGCTTTATTCCAGCCCCCAACTCCAGCAGACACCCCCTGTTAACCTGCAGGCCATGCCTGCTAGAAATCCACTTAGGGTACCTTACAGATCATCTCTTCTCCCTCTGTTTCACCAGACCCAATCCCCCAGTCTCATCTCCAGCCCTGCAACAGAATATCTGTGGCAACTTTCCCTCCCTGCTGTTCCCAACTTCTGTGATTCCAAAGATATTTCCCCTTCTAACCCCTCTCTCCCAACTTAGCAGTTGATTTGGCCAAGCCCCTAACCCCAACAGATAGCCCCTGCTAACCCAAAGGCCACTCCTGCCGAGGCAATAAGAAGACTGAAATATGATCTACACCTCTCCTTCTGCTCCTCCAGATCAAATCCTTCTAGTCTCATCCTCAGCTCTGTAGAAGAAAACCTTGCTGCAGTCTCCTTTCCCTCTCTGACTCCATCCTCAACTGATCACAAAGATCTTTTCTTCCAAAATTCCTTTCCCATCTCATTTCAGGATCCCAACCTCTAACACCAGTCTGAACTCTCTATGAACACACCTGCTGGGCAGGCTAGGAAAAAAGACAAGGCACAGCCACTACACTCTCTGAAAAATCCAGAGAGGAAACAGAAACCAAGGAAGAAAATACCCACCCACCAACAACAAATCCAGAAATCACCACCTAGACAGACCTATAATCATCCCAATCACAGATGCCTAGAAGCCAGTGCAAAAAACACAAACAATAACAGCCAGGACAATATATGTTCACTAGAGCCCTGCAATCCCACTTCAGTAGGCCTTGAATATTTTAACACAGCTGAAGCACTGAAATATGATCTACACCTCTCCTTCTACTCCTCCAGATCAAATCCTCCTAGTCTCATCCTCAGCTCTGTAGACGAAAACCTTGCTGCAGTCTCCTTTCCCTCTCTGACTCCATCCTCAACTGATCACAAAGATCTTTTCTTCCAACATTCCTTTCCCATCTCATTTCAGGATCCCAACCTCTAACACCAGTCAGAACTCTCTATGAACACACCTGCTGGGCAGGCTAGGAAAAAAGACAATGCACAGCATTGGATAGGATCTCGTAACCACTTATATGAAAATGGTAGAGGTCCTTAAGAGGGAAATCAATACTCTCTTAAAGAAATCTGTGAAAACACAAAAAAAAGGAAATGAATAAAACTGTCATGACCTAAAAATGGAAATAGAATTGATAAAGAAAACCTAAAGCTAGGGAATTCTGGAAATAAAAATTTAGGAATTTGAACAGGAGCTACATTGCCAAGCTTCACCAAAAAAATAAGATATGAAGGAGAAAATATCAGGCATTGAAGACATAATAGAGGAAATGGATACAACAGGTAAAGAAAATATTAACTCTAAAAGACTCCTGGCAAAAAACATCCAGGAAACCTGGGACTTAATAATTATATGCCACCAAATGGAAAAATATAAAAGAAACAGATGATTTTCTGGATAGATACCATTCACCAAAGTTAAGCCAAGATCAGATAAGCAATATAAGCAGACTTACAATCCCTAGTGAGATAGAAGTAATCATGAGTGAATAATAATAAATAAAAATATTCCCCCCCCGCAAAAAAAGCCCAGGGACAGATGTTTCAGCACAGAATTACACCAGACTTTGAAAGAAGAGTTAATGTCAATACTCTTCAAATTATTCTACAAAATAGAAACATAAGGAACATTGCTTAATTTATTTTATGAGGCCACTTACCCTCATAGCTAAACTACATAAAGACTCAATAAAGAAAGAGAATTACAGACAAATTTAACTTATGAACATAGATGCAAAAATATTCAATAAAATATTAGCAAATGAAATCCAAGTACACATCAAAAAGATCAGCCAACATGGTCAGCTAGGTTTCATCCCAGAGATTCAGGAATGGTTCAACATACAAAAATCACTAAATGCAATCCACCATATAAACAAACTGAAAGGAAAAACAAAAACCAAAACATGTGATCATCTTATTAGAAGCACAAAGGCGTTTGACAAAATCCAACATCCCTTCTTGATAAAAATCTCTGGAGAGATTAGGGTTACAAGGGACATACCTAAGCATAACAAAGGCAGTTTACAGTAAGTCCATAGCCAACATCAAATTAAATCCACAGAAACTCAAAGTAATTCCACTAAAATCAGGAACAAGACAAGTGTTCAGTCTTTCCATTTCCAACACAATTTATTACAGACCATGAAAGCACAATTCTCATCTTCATATGGAACAACATAAAACTCAGGATACCTGAAACAATAATAAAAGAACTCCTGGAGGTCTCACCAGTCTCGATCCCGTGTTGTGCTACACAGGTACACTAATAAACTCCTCATGGTGTTGGCATAAAAACAAACTTGCTGATTAATGGAGTCAAATTGAAGACACACATAAATTCACACACCTATAGGCACCTGATTTTTTTATAAAGAAGCCAGAAATACACACTGGAAAAAAAAGACAGCATCTTTAACAAATGGTGCTGGAAAAAGTAGATGTCTGCATGTAGAAGAATGTAAATAGATCCATATTTATCACCCTATACAAACTCAAGTACAAATGGATCAAAGACCTCAACATAAAACGAGATACAGTGAAGCTGATAGCAGAAAAAGTGCTGAATAGCCTTGAACTCATTGGTACAGAGGAAGACGTCATGAACAGAACATTGACGGCTCAGACACTAAGATCAACAATTAACAAATGGGACCTCATGAAATTGAGAAGCTTCTGCATGGCAAAGGACACCATCATTTAGACTGAGCAGTTGTGTACAGAATGGGCAAAGATTTTACCAACTCCACATCTGATAGAGGGCTAATATCCAAGTTATATAAAGAACTCAAGAAACTAGACATCAAGAAGCCAAATGCTCTACATCCTTACCAACCAAAGGAATGAAAATCAAATCTGCTTTGAGATTCCATCTCACATGTGTCAGAATGGCTAAGATCAATAACACAAGTGACAGCTCATGCTGGTGAGGATGTGGAATAAGAGGAATACTCCTCCATTGTCAGAGAGAGTACAAACTTGTACATCCACTAAAGAAATAAACATGTCAGTTACTCAGAAAGTTGGCAACCAACCTACCTCAAGATCCAGCTGTATTACTCAAGGGCATAAACCCAAAAGACACTTCATCCTACAACAGGGACACTTTCTCAGTCATGTCTGTTGATGCTTTATCCATAATATCCAGAAACTGGAAACCATCTACACGTCATTTAATAGAAGAATAGATAAAGAAAGTGTAGTACTTTCACAGAATGGAATATTATTACTCAGCTGTTTTTAAAAAATGGCATCATGAAGTTTGCAGGGAGATGGATGGAACTGGGGGGGGGGGGATCATCCTCAGTAAGGTAACCCAGATCCAGAAAAATAAATATGGTATTTATTTAGATACATGTGGATATCAACTATTAAATAAATGATAAACAATACACAATATGTAGTCCCAGAGAGGTTAACCATTAAATGTATGATAACCAACATACAATATATAGTTCCCATATATAGGAAACACTTGGATCTCCCTAAAAGTGAGAAATATAGATTTTAGGGATGGACTAGGAGCAAGTAGGGACATGAGTGGAAGGATCAAGGTGGGAGGAGGTGGAGATATAGGGTTACAGGAGGAAATGAGAAGAAAATTGATTTGAATCACCTGGAATTGAGAGGCACTTGAGAGACATCCAGTGGAAACTTCCTAAAATATATAAAGGCGATTTTAATGAGGTCCCCTAATAATGGGAGATATGGAGTCCCTACTGGTCATCTCTAGTTAGCAAAAAGTATGCCAGTACCAGGGCTAGGTTGCATTAAATTGAGTTGTTGGCCACGGGAATCTGATGGAAATCTCCAAACAATCCAGGCTGCTAAGACCATTGGTTGCTCTCTGAAAACTGGCAGCAGCCCCACTGATGAGAACAACAACCACATAAATCATTGAACATGGAGAAGTTGAGCTCGTGCCTACATGGAGCCTATATCCTCATGTTCTAATGTCTTCTATGTGGGAAGAAACTTGGAAAGTTACCAAAGGAGAAACATAGACTTCAACCCAGCCACAGAACCTTTGATCTACAATCTGTCCTCCCTGCAAGATACACTAGGGGAATGGTGACACAGAATTTGTGAGACTAGCCAACCAGTATCTGATTTGACTTACAGCCCACTCCAGAAGACAGAACCCATTCCTGACATTGCTTGGGTGCTCAAGGAAAGAGACTAGATAGCTCAGAAACATAGGGCAAAACCAGACACTACTGGTCTAAAAAGTAAAATAATCAATAAAATGATTCCTAATGATTCTGCTATACCCACAATCAGTGCTTTATTCAATCTTCATCTGAGAAATTTTCTCCTGCAGCAGACAGGAACAGATGCAAAAGCCCACAGCCAGTTATTACCTAGAGGGAGAAACCCTTAGAACACACAGCTCAATGTGGGACATCTCTATCAAATCCCATTAGCTCAGGGAACCTTGAGAAAGAGAAGGCAGAAAGAGTATTATTGCTGAGGGGAGAGGACACCTGATAGCAATTGTCACAAATTGTTTAAGATAATTAAGAAATACAAACTAATAGTCATTCAAACTGGTCATTTTGTTAGGTACTAGCATAGTGTGTCACAGATGTTTATTAAGTTAATCAGAAATCAAGTTGCTAAGATACAAGTATCATTTGCTTATCCAAATATAAGAAGATGGATAGGTGGTCTTCAAAAACCTCAAGAGATCTGTAGAGTATAGCATTCAAAGATGTTTTCTTAACGTAAGGTTTTCTGATATTGAGACATGTCAGCTCCTGACAACACCCCTATTCTACTCCAAGTAGCTAATGAGCATCGAAGAATCTCCATTTGGAGATGACTGAATTAGTGTTAAACTTGTCACCAGGCAAGAGAAATCCCTTGCTTCAACTGCAACAGAATGCTGTCTGAAAAGGACAAAATTTGGAAACAAGTAAGTCAACAGCCTAGCTCTGCCAAGACAGGGTATACAAGTCCTTCATAATTCCTGCTTCACAATTAATGTCTGTTAGAGATACTGGGCCAAAAGGCTGATGATAGATGCTCCAATGTATTCAGAGAAGTTGAGGACTGTCCAGGCAGCCACTTGTCTGTCATTTCTTAGTTTTGGAGGCTGCTGGCTCTGCACTTCCTGTATATTCAGATATATTTATCCTTCTCAGGTCTCTGATGTGGTTGAAGACTAGATAGTTAAAATTTAAGTGTTTAGGAATTAAAAGGATCTTCTAGGGCTAAGAAGATGTTTTTAAGTTGGTAATGCAAGTTAGAATGGAAATTGACTTAGGTATGGAACTTTAAACTCATTGAGATAGATAGATAATAGAATATTAATATCAGTTGCCAAATACATATGGACTAGAGATGGGGATTGTATGTTATATCTTATAATTTTCATAATTGTGGCCTAATTATTCTTATAGTTTTGTATTATAGTTATTGTTATAAGAAAGAGAGCCTTTTATTTGACTTAAAGGGGAGCTGTTGGGGGGAAAATTTTTTAAAAAGTAGATAGGAGGGTGAAGGGGAAGAAAGTAGGAAAGTGGGACTGTGAGGGGGGCTGTGATTGAGATGTAACTTGAAGAAATAAATAAATGTTAAAAAAACATGGTAAAAATTCCTATGAAATAATGAAGAATTGCAATTTTATATTACTAAGTTTGTGTTAGATTGTTATATACAATAGAATTAATACAACTACCATGAATATTTCACCTTTAGTATTTATTTTTGGTATGCATATAATATATGTCATTTGTTATATGTATATACAATACATTGTCTTTTATAGTATTACTGTCTTAGAGCATTCATAAAAACTAATTCTATATGATTATCCCAAGGAAAACTGATAAATTTGAAAGAGAACTGGTACAGATAAAAACTTCACTATGCAGTTCTGGCTGTCCTGGAACTCATTTTGTAGCTCAGACTGGCCTCAAACTCACAAAGCTCTGCTTGCCTCTGCATCCCAAGTGCTACCATGCTTGGTTCTAACAAGTTTCTTAACTTTCTTGTCAACTCTAACACAGGGAATTAAAAAAAAAACACTACAAAGAAAGAAAGATGAAAAAGAAAACAGAGAAATGAAGACACACATCATGTTCTGTGGGTAACCACAGTGCTGAGTTCCCAGGGGAAAATATATGACTGCCTGTACTAATTTAAAAGTTATTTACAGATATTCTCTAAACTACCCAGTAATCAAGTTGCTAAGAGACAAGCAACATTTGCTTATCTAAATACAAGAGATGGTTAGGGCATCTTCAAAAACCCCTAGAGATCTGCAGAATATGGCATTCAAAGATGTTATCTTAAATCAAGATTTTTTTTTGATATCGAGACATATCAGCGCCTGACAGCACCCCCTATTCTACTCCAAGTAGAAGATAAGCATCGAAGAACCTCCACTGTAAGATGGTTGAATTAGTGGCAAGCCTTTCTCTTGGCATGAAAAAACCCCTTGCACCAACTGCAGACAGACTGCTGTCCAAAAAGGACAAAACTTGGTAGCAGGGAAGTCGACAGCCTAACTCTGCCAAGACAGGGTAGGTAAGTCCTTCATAATCCCTGCTCTACAACAAATGTCTGTCAGAGAAACAGGACCCAAAGCCTGAAGATTGATGCTGGAATGTATGGAGAGAAAATGGGAACTGTCCAGGCAGTTATTGGTATGTTCTTTCTTAGTTTTGGAAGCGGCAGGCTCTGCACTTCCTATATAAGCAAATATATTTATCCCTCTCAGGTCTCTGAAGTGGTTGAAGAATAGACAGATAGAATCTTATAGTTAAATTTTGAACTGTTTAGGAATCAAGAGGGTGTTATAGATCTAAGAAGATACTCTTAAAAGTGTGTTGCAAGATAGTATGAATGTTGAGTCACATATAGACCTTTAAACTCATGGAGTTGGGTAGATAGTAGAATGTTAAAGTCAGGGGCCAAATAGGTATAAACTGAACATTGGGAAGGTATACTGGGCCAATTTACTCTCATAAATGTGGCATATTTATATCTATTGTTTTGTATAATACTTACTGTTATTAGAGAAGGAACCAGCTGTTGGACTGAAAGGGGAAACCTCTGGAGGGAAGAGGGTGGAAGGGCGGGTTAGGAAGGGGGAATAGGGAGGGGTTTGTTACTGAGATGTAACTTGAAGAAAAAAATAATAAAGTAGTTAAAAAAAAAAAGTTATTTACAGGCAAGTGAATTGGGTGGGGGTGGGGGGCTTCTTATCCCTTTCATGGACTCTGTTGCCTGTTAGTGGAACACCTTACCCTAGCAGCACTACCATGTCAGGCCACAGTGAAAGTGGAAGCTCTTAGCCCTCATATGGTTGCTGAGCTGAAGGGGGCTGATATGTAGGGACATCCCACTCTGGAGGAGGAGAGGAGGGAAATGAGGAAAAGGGTGGAAGGGTGGTACTGGGAGGGGAGAAGCGAGGGGGCTGCAATGAGATGTAACTTGAAAAAAAAGTTAGCTATATGGAAATGACAGTTGAATTTTCCAATTTGAGAAATTATATGGTACCAACTAAATATCTAGTTGAGAAGTCTAAAAAAAGGTAGGAAGCATAAATCAATAATGGAGGAACAACAAATTTAAGAGAAAGTAAATAACAAATGTTAAGGGAGTATTCTGTCACGCTATATACATTTGAAAGCTTTCCTGGGGTGTGTGTTGTAAAAGATTTTACATTTATTAAAATAAACTAAAAATCCAAAGTCAGTATCTACATTTGTGGCACTTGTCTTTCTAAACCTGAGTTATCTCGGTAAATACAGTATTTTGTAAGGAAGAATATTTGCTTTGATTAGTATTAAAACCATTAACTGTAAAAATCCAAGAAAACTGTTGTGCAAATATATATGGGGAGATAAAATGGCATAAATTACCAGAAAACAGATCTTATAAATGATGTTAGGACATTATTAGACTAGCAATCTAAAGCTGTCAGAGGAAAGAGACAGTAAAAGACTGCAATAAGGAGAATGGGAAAATATAGTTATCTCTTTAGTAAATAAAATATATTTTCATGAAATATCACAAAAATTAATTCTAAATCAATGAAAATAATAATTAAAAATAAAATGTCTGAAATAAAACTTCAGGTGATTTTTGTTAAAGTTCGAAGTTGACAGATACCTATTTCCTTACTTTAGAAATGTTTTAAATATGCAAAGAGCAGAGACAAATAGCATTATGCATTCTCGGGTGCCCTTATCTAGTTTCAACTCTTCTACCTTTGGCAACTTTTTGTGACACTGATAAGGCCAAGTTATGCAGGAAAAAGCTCAGCATATTTGATATGGAAATTTAGTGAAAGGAAAGAAACTAAAACTCACACACAATTTTTTTCAGCTTTTAAAAAATTGATGGAGAAGACGTTGCACTAATTAGTTGCAGAAAAGTAGTCATTATGCACTTCACATCCAACCTGAAACTCCAACAAAACATATGATCAAAAATTATAGGCTTATCCATTAAATAAAAGCTGCAAACGTGAAATGCAAATGGAGAAAAATATCTGTCAAATACAGAACACCTGGGAGCAAATAGAGGGAAGATGTAACTTTCTATACTTCAGGGATGATTTATCAAGAACTAAGGGGCATTATTGTGAAAAGTCTGCTGTGAATTCCTTAGACTGGTAAGTGCCATGGGTATAAGTCGGAGATGGGAGTAGACAGGACCCCTAGGGAACCAGTTTCATACTATGGAACAGTAACGTATGTGCATGTCAGGCCATTTGGAAAGAATATCAAGAAATAAAACTTACGAAATATAAAGGACAAAATAGATCTAAAAAAGGACCTACTACTTACCACCTTACTACACCAGTGTAATTCCTAACTGCATTCTAAATACTTAACCTTACACTCATAGGAAAGTGTAGCCATCACATCCTTATCAAAGAAGCCTCTCCTTGAACTGGGTGTAGTGGTATATACCTTTAGTCCCAGCATTTAGGAGGCAGAGGTGGAAAAATCTACATGAGTTCAAGGACATCCTGATCTACAAAGTGAATTTGAAGACAGCCAAGGCTACACAGAGAAATCCTGCCTCAAAATGCAAAAACAAAACAAAACAAAAAAAAATTAAGTGACTACTACAGAAATTCACAATTGCACAAAATGCAAAGAACAAATGAATTTTGCAGTAGGAAGCCCTAACTGATATGTCTGTAAAACAATCTCCAGACCTGAAGGAAGATGATAAAAGAGGGGGAAGATTGTAACATGTAAAGGAACAGGAAATCTGCTTTGTTCATGTCTCCTACAACTGACAGGGAAGCTACAACATGATACCTCAATAACATGGCTTCCTAAACAAGAACTGAGCAAGGATAACACCAATTGGCATCCTAATGTGGGAGCTGAAAATATCACAGGGCCCTACCTCTAGACAAAGTTCTACAATCAGTTAACCACAGCTGAGAGAGGGAGAATAAGTCTTCCAAGGGTATGAACCCTATAATTGGAGAACCTAACCAAGTGGTCAGCCACGAAAACATGAATGTAAAGCAAGCAACAAAACCGAATGGACTCAGCTGTACATTTGCAGAAGAGTTTGAGAGGGAATAAGAAAAAAGGCACAGATGGGATCGTGGGGAGAAGGAGTTGGCAAATGATAAAATCATACTTAATTATAAAACTGAAAATAAGTAAAAGACAAAATAAGTGTCATTTGCCTTATACATGAGTAAATATTTGGAAACACGGAGAATCACCTATAAAGAAAGCTATTAGACACAATATTTTAAAAATCAGGATACAAAATCAAAATATAGAAGCAACAAATTTCTATCATGAATAATGTGAATGAGAAAACTTGATGGTTCAGTGGAATTGACAGAAGATTAACACATGTAGACAGAACCTTGACAAGATTCACTAGGGAGAAAAACTATAAATATTACTGAAACACATTAGAACAGTGGTCCTCAACCTGTGAGTTGTGACCTCTTTGGGTGTTGCATATAAGACATACTGCATATCAGATATTTATATTATGATTCACAGCAGTAGAAAAATCACAGTTATAAAGTAGCAACAAAACAATTTTATGGTTAGGGGTCACCACAGCATGAGAAAAAATAAAGGGTTGCAGCACTGGGAAGGTTGAGAACCACTGTATTAGAACATCTTTTTTTCATTTCTGTAAAAAAACTTATTTAAGTTATTCCCCTTTTCATTGTTTGAGAATTTCATACATGTGATAATGTGCTTTGATCAAATCCATTCTCCAAACCTTTCTCTTTTTTTATTTTATAAACATTGAGTTCACTTAGTGCTGGCTGTATGTGCATGGTTATAAGACATCTGCTACAGTAAGAACATCCTTGCAGGGTTTGAATCCCTCAAGAAAATTGACTCTTTCCTACAGTTGCCATTAACTGCCAATAGCTCCTACTAGTGGTGAGACTTGATGAGGCCCCCACCCATCCTTACAGAGATTTTAGCTCCCTTGATCTTGTACACATCTTGTGCATGCAGTCACAGCCATTGTGAGTCCATGTGCACAAAGGCTTTGATATACTTTGTCACAAATACTATTCTGTTTAAGATGCCAACTACCTTTGGCTCTTAAAATCTTTTTTTAATATTCATTTATTACTTCAGGTTACACCTC
The DNA here is from genome assembly GCA_907164525.1 of Lophiomys imhausi. Lineage (NCBI taxonomy): Eukaryota > Metazoa > Chordata > Mammalia > Rodentia > Muridae > Lophiomys > Lophiomys imhausi. Next base: position 19,054,807 of record CAJQZJ010001638.1, on the reverse strand, counting down.
CATCACAGTGTCCTCTTTCCACCCCCTCCCAGTCCCGCCCTACCACCCTCTACCCCCTATCCCTTCCATCCCACTCCTCTGGAGTGGAATATCTCTACAAAACAGTCCCCCACCCCAGTTCAGTTCAGCAGTCATATGAGGGGCAAGAGCCTCCTCATACACTGGAGGCCTAGAAGGCAGCACCACTAGGGCAAAGTGTCTCATTGACAGGAAAAAAAAGTCTATGTTCATGTTCCCTTTGTGCATTGGTTGCAGTATAGTTATCCTGTACTATATAGCTAAAATCCAACTATAAGTGAATAGATGCCATGTGCATCCTTCTGAGTCTGGGTTAGCTCACTCAGGATGAGCTTCTCTAGTTCCATTTGGCTGCAAATTGCATGGTTTCATTGTTTCTGATAGTTGAGTAGTATTCCATCGTGTAGACGTACCACAGTTTTTTTATAGATTCTTCGGTTGAGGGACATCTGGGTTGTTTCCAGTTTCTAGCTATTACAAATAAGGCTGCTATGAACATAGATGAGGAAACTTCCTTGTGATTTGGTGAGGAATCATTTGGATGTATACCCAGAAGTGGTATGGCTGGTTCCTGTGGCAGAGCTATTCTAAGTTTTCTAAGATATCGCCAGACTCACCTCCATAGTGGTTGCACAAGCCTGCACTCCCACCAGCAATGGAGTAGGGTTCCCCTTTCTCCCCACAACCTCACCAGCATGTGCTGTCATTTGAGCTTTTAATCTTAGCCATTCTGACAGGTGTGAGATGGAATCTCAGAGTTGTCTTCAGTTGCATTTCTCTAATGATTAAGGATACTGAGCATTTCCTCAAGTGTCTCTCAGCCATTAGGGATTCCTCCTTTGTGAATTCTCTGTTTAGCTCTGTTTCCCATTTTTGGATTGGATTATTTGGTTTCTTGGCATTTAATTTCTTGAGTTCTTTGTAAATTTTGGATATTAGCCCTCTGTCAGATGTGGAGTTGGTAAAGATTTTTTTCCAAATCTGTTGGCTGCCATTTTTTTGAATGACAGTGTCTTTTGCCTTACAGAAAATTTTCAGTTTCATGAGGTCACATTTATTGATTGTTGGTCTTAGATCCTGAGCTGTTGGTGTTCTATTCAGGAAGTTGTCACCTGTGCCGATGAGTTTGAGGGGTTTCCCTACTTTCTTTTCTAGTAGATTTAGTGTGTCCAGCCTTATGTTAAGGTCTTTTATCCACTTGGACTGAAGTTTTCTGCAAGGTGATAAGTATGAGTCTAATTTCATTTTTTTTTTACAAGTCGACATCCAGTTGGACCAGCACCATTTGTTGAAGATGCTTCCTTTTTCCATTGTACGGTTTGGCCCCTATTCTACATTGATAATTGAATCTTGGGAGTGTGAAGACAATAGAAGATGGAGTATGAAGAGGGATAATTAATACTAAAGACTTCTGGGAATGTATTATGCAAACCTGTACTGTGGATAGCTTCCACATATTATATCTGTGTCAGTAAAAATAACATGTTGTAAAGATGTTCTCTCTACTTCCACCTAAATATTCAATAGAACCCCTCAACAACAAAAAAAGAAAGTGAAATTTTCATTTTGACCTAGTAAAATAAATATGTAGAATTTTCAAGAAGATTAAGATCACCACGGGGAGAAGTCCTAGAGTATATTTTAAAAATGCAAAATTAATAGACTCATACAGCATAAGTGAGTTAGTAACCTAGGGTTCTCAAACAGCATGTAAGAATCACCTTGAATGTACATTAATGTTTAAATTTACATGTAGATTAGCATGAAGTTTTTTGATTTTGTAGGTCCTGGACTAAAGGACTAAAGCAAAATGTTCATTTTTATAAAAGGATCCACAGATGATTGTAACACAAATCTAATGTGATTATTATTGCCCTAACAAATCCTGAAAACTACGTGGGAATTCTATTTCCACTGTGAAATGTACTATAAGAAACTCTCTGCTTGATGAAAATTCAGCACCAATGGGCCACACACCAAGTCACACCAATCTGTCCCCACAGTAGAGCCCATTGTGTTATTTCTCAGAACTAAAACCAAAAGCTCAGAACTGTTCATCCCCATCCACAGAAAATAATTACCCAATCTAATTAAATACTTTGAAAACCCACAAAATGTGAGTTCAGAAAGTTTTCTACTGAAGCTAAATTAAATGCTTTTTAAAAAATGGTAAGCATAGACAACTGGAAAATTATTTTGAATTGATATAGATGAGCAAGATAAGAAAATTGGATAAAATCATAAAATCTAGAAAGATTCTCATTGAGATGACTTAACAGTGTCTGAAACTGGTAAATAAATGCATACTTATGTTTTAAGTTCATTCACTAGGCATCATGAATTTCTTTGTGTGTGATTCTCTAGTTTAATTGGGATTTTTGTTTGTATTGGTTTTGAGTAATTTTTTTTCCCATTTCTGTTGGCTAAAGGAATATCTAGTGCCCAAACATTATAGCTTTAACATTTGGATAAACACATATTATTTAGAATTTACAAAGATTTTTTTCTTTCTCTTTGTCCTGAATATAAAAGTGTATCATGCTTTGGGAACTATATAATGATCTAGACTTTTCGTTCCCCTATGCGAAAGGCAGTACGGGCCCTTTGTAAGCAAGTAGTGAAATAGAATGTTAAAGCCTGGGAACAAACAACTTCAAAGGTCTGTTGGAGCTCAGGAAGCAAACTGTGCATGCCACTTAGCAACCTGAAAACTTAAGTCTCCCTTCAGTACAGAAAGGAGAAAATATACCAAAAAAAATGGCATGACATACATAGTATAATCCTATACTGAACAGTAAAACTATGCACATACATAATTTATAAATTTATACAGACTTCTAGAACCCATATGTACACAAAGAAGGTCACTGTGAAGGGTGGTGAGTTCGGCGATTGAAATTATATTCAGTTGTAGTATTCTTTGCACAATTTTCTGCATTTTCAAACTTTTCTATGAATGCAAAGCTCTGCTTTATAAAATGTAGTGCTTGATTATGTAAACTTTTAAAATGTTAAAAAAAACAGTTTATTTATATTCTTATTGTGTAGAAAGGACCATAAGAAGGAAATACTAGATGGTCAGTATCCTTTAAAACACAACTCAAAAACAGCTTTAGAAATTTCAAAAGTACATAAATGTCCCATTTTAATGAGCAGTGTAATGTATCCAGTTCATTGTTAATCCCAATATCAGACTGCAAATTAAAGACCAGTGATCCATAAAGTATTTTACTAAGTACATATTTACCTACTAATTGAACATAATACTTTTGAAAAATAATGAGTATTCTTTCGAGATATTACTGTAAAAGTCTGTTTTCAATCATGCTGATAAACTTAATAAATAACTATTTGGGTAGCTGAATGTTATTTTTTATTTACCATCCAGATGCAGGGAAGAGAAAATAAAAAATAACATTCTAGGCTATAAAAAATATTGCTAACATAACATTTATTCTCCATTTAAATAGTAATGCAGGCACATTGCTGAAGAAATATTTCCATATGATATTCATAAACACTGTTGTTATTGATCCCCGAAGAGTTTCTAGGATTAACACATTTGCAGACTGGGACAGCATTTTTATAACACTTCCTAGATTATTACATTTTTTCTATTTTTTATATATTTCCACTTTACATCAGAAGGCTTTTCCATGACCGCTTTTTGTATTAGACATTCCTAGTAACCACAACCAAAATTGTCAAATGATGTAGGTTGATGTATATTATTTGCTCTTGATAAGAGAAAAGTAATGTTTAGGAAAAAGCAAAAGGAGTGCATATATGTGCATACCCATTAAATCATATGTGCATGTGTCTATGCAGGCGTACATGTACATACATACACGTAGATGTCTTTCTATCTAGATACATATATGAAGATTACACACTTAAGAGGTCACAAAGTTTCTTCTTTCAAAAAGTTGAAAAGGAATAAATGCTAGGTAGAAACAATAATGACTTCCAGTCAAGAGTTTACAAAGTGAAAAGCTTCAGGCAGTCCCAAAAAACAAATTTGGTTTAAGTTTTATTCCAGTTCTTGATACATCTCTCTTGATATCTCCCCCTTGTCAACAGTGCCATCTCTGGAGATATCTGTAAGAAAAACAAAGTTTATTATCAATAAACTTGGGGGAAGACACGTGATGCATTGCTTCCTGTTAGAGTCACAGTGTTTATTAGATTATTAAAGGGTCTGTGAAGAGCTGTTCAATTTTTCACAGTCCTACACTACAATGGAAACTTCTTAAAGGATATATACAACAGTATCCAGAGAAATACACCATGCAAACTCCAGATTTTGTTCCCGTACCTTTTAAACAATTGATAAATGTCCTATAGTAATGTAAATATGTTTCATTCTCCAGTGCTTTTCTCTTATTCCTTTTTTATTTTTTAGGTTTATTTTGGTATTTTATGTGTAGAAGTATTTAGTTGGCATATATTATTTGAACCACATGCATGCCAGGTGCCTACAGAGATCAGAGAAAGTCCTCAAATCTACTGAAACTGTAGTTACAGGTGGTAGTGAGCCACCATGTAGATGCTGGGAATAAAACCTGGGTCCTCTGCAAGAGCAGCAAGTGCTTTTAACCTCTAAGCCATCTCTCTGGCACTCTGTGATTGCTCTTCATTGCAGTTGGGTTTCTTATTCACCTACTTCTCACATTTTAATTACTCTTCTTATTTATTTATCTATCCATAAATATGAGAAATAACTGAATAAGTAAGAGAAATAACTATCTCATTCTCCATCTCTCCTTTGTTACTGTTCACATTTTCCAAACTCCAACATTTTGTAACACTTCCTTTATTTTCAATTATTCTATTCCCAGATTTTTTACTTTGTAAGCTGCTCTTATGTTCTCCACACACATATAACAGGACTTAAATGTGCTCATTGTTTGTCATTTTAGTTCTACTTGATTTCAATGTCAATCTTTTATACAATTGATCTCACACTTACTGTTCCCCGGTTGAGTTCTAGCAGACAGGAAACATGGGTGTCCTTCATTTTATTTGTGTGTGTGTGTGTGTGTGTGTGTGTGTGTGTGTGTGTGTGTGTCTTGGGAACTAAGTCAAGTTCCTTTGCAAGAAAAGTAAGAACTCTTAACTGCTGAGCCATAACTCTAGCCCCATCTTCTTTTTCATTAATTCATTCATTCTTTCTGTCTTTCATTCTTAAACTTTGACAGGGTTTTACTATGTAGGTAGAGTAGATTGTATCAAGTTCATGACTATCCTGCTTTAGTTTTCTGAATGCTGAAATTATATGTATGAGCCACTGACTGGCTATATATTGCGGCTTTCATAGCCATATTACTCTAGATGGACACTTAATTTTTTTCTCTCTCTTTTCATTATAAAAAAATACACATGGATAAGCAGAGAGAATTTCAAAACCCAGGGTTCTCAAGAAAGTAAACTAATCCCCCAAACTGAAGCTTAACCTGTTACTAACCATTCCCTGCTACCTAGCCAGGCACTGTTCTCTTTCACCCAAAAGGATTTCTTTGCCTTACCGAAGTTTCTCCTGGTACACTCTATGTGGTGTGAACTCACCAATAGATAGTTCAATACTCAAACTCTCTGTACATTTAAAAGCATGCCCATTTCTCTTCTTTTTCGAATATTGTTTGAGAATTTCGTAAATGCATATATGTTTTGATCAAATTTACCCCCATCTCCTTCTTTCCAGTTTCTCCTTTGTCCTCCTACCATTTTTCCCTTCAAACCTCAAGTGCTCTTCTTTTTAAATTACTGTCTTTTTAAAATAATTTATTTTTTATTTCTTCAAGCTACATCTCAATCACTATCCCCTCCCTACTCCCCCCTCCAGTCCCACCCTTCCCCCCCCCCCCCCCCCCACCCCCCTCCCCCTCCCTTTTTTTTTTTTTTTTTTAGTTTAAGGTATTTCTTTTTCCCCCCAACAGCTCTCCCTTCCAGTCCAACAAATGGTTCTTTTTCTTATAACTATAAATACAATACAAAACAACAGAAATAAATAGGCCACAATTATAAGAGTTATATGGCTTAGCACACATTCCCAATGTCCAGTCCATATGTATTTGGCACCTTACTTTAACATTCTACTATCTAACATCTCCATGAATTACTGTCTTTTTTATTGTAAATTCTCAGAATGCATCATGTATACGGAAAGTATATACTCCATTGTTGAAAGAATACTGAGTAAATGGATAGTACTGGTAATAAAACTGTGCCAGACTCAGAAGGATGCACATGGCATCTATTCACTTATAGTAGGATTTTAGCTATATCGTACAGGATATCTGTACTACAACCAACACACCAAAAGGAACATGGACATAAATTTCTTTTTTCTTTTCATTTCTTTTTCTTTTTCCTTTCCCTCTTTTTTCTCTTTCTTTTTCCTCTTTTTTTGTTGTTGTTCTTTGTTTTTGTGGGTTTGTGTGTCTGTTATTTTTTTTTTTTAGTTTCCCCCCCGTAGCATGGAGACACCTTTCACTGGCAGTACTGCCTCGTAGACCCCCGGTGTATGAAGAGGCCCTCAGCCCTCATATGACTCCTGATCTGTGGTGAGAGACTGGTATGAAGGGACACTCCACCCCAGAGGATCAAGATGGAAGGGTCAGGGAGGAGAGCATGGGAGGGTGGGCCTGGGAAGCAGGAAAAGAGGACAATATGTCAAGGATGTAACCTGTAGCAACAAACAAATTTACTAATTAAAAAAAGCAAGTAACAACGTTAATACACTGTAAATAAATTAAAGGATACAGCCGTTCAACCTGGTTTTATGAACCTCCAAGTGTCGAAAAAACGTAGAGCTAAGGTAAAATACAGGAGAAATGTGGTGTTAACCCATGCCTTTAACTTCAGCAGAGACGGGAGGAGCACCAAAGTGTTAGTGGACTTATAAATTCTAGAGTTACATGGAAAAGGGTGGTGAGGGTACACACCCTTAATCCCATCATTCAAAAAGAGTACACCCTTAACCCCAACACACTAGAGACAGAAACAGGCAGATCTCAGAGCTCAAGGTCAGCCTGATACAAAACAAACTCTAAATAAAGAAAAACTTTGATCCAGGAGTGGTGGAACACATCTTTAATCCCCTTAGATGGGAACCACAGGTCTTGGATCCCAATATTTAGAATGCAGAGACACACACATAGGATTTGGAAGGACCTAAGTTTAAAAGCTACTTACAAAAGGCCCACACAACACAAACAAATTGTTCTTAAAGACTTTTAAGCAAAGAATTTATCAGGTATGCTTTCTAGTTTGACTACATCTGTTGATATAATGGATTTTATTATTAAATAAAGCAGCTCTCTTTTCTGATTGAATAGCAATTTGCTCACAGATATCTATTGATTTCAAAGAGGCCACTGTAATGTGGGACAAGTAACTTCATATAACTAGCAAACACAATCAATACAGCAAAGCTATCCTAAGTGTTTTCATGGAAACAGAATTCTTATGTGTGTTCATAAAAAGCTTCAGACACACAACAAAATATGAATATAAATTAAAACCATCAGTGTTTAAATAAATATGCTTGGTTTATTTCAAATAACAAATTAAATATGATATAGGAACCAAAAAATTGTTTACTAGAAAATGTCAAACCATAATGTAGCATTTTACATTCTGAAGAACAATATAACTTCAAAAATCTTCAGGAAATGCATCATTTCACTCAAAAAATATTAAAAATTTATTATAGCCTGATAGGTTGATTCATTTGTGTAATCAATAATTAATCACTCTGAAAGCTTCAGATCCTTTATAAATATCAAAGACTTTTAATAATTGCTTTACAAATCCTAAGTAGCACAAAGTCTACAAGCATCATATACCATGGGAAATGAATGCAATTTAAAAGGATGAGTCCTTGAAGAGGAATAAACTAAATCTCAAATGTTCATATTTTGAAATGTTTTCTCTTATAAAATAGAGCAGTGTGGTGACAGGAAGGTAAAAATAACATTATCTCTAGGCAAAGGAGGAACATATATATGGGTAAAAATGTCAACAGAGGGAACCCACTGCCAATCCCTCTGTTAAAAACATTAAATATGCATCCAACACACAATTAGTCTGGTAAAAGAAGAACGGACACATGATTTGCAAATTCTCACCTCAGTTATTTGTATTAATATTATTCCCAATTGTTTCAACCCCTTTCTACACTCATCCTCTAACTGGAATAACCATAATTTTGAAGAAAATGGTTATTGATAGCTATTTTGCATCATCATAAGTGTAGTATTATAGATAAAAACATATACACAATTTGATTTTTTTCAAGGTAACTTTTTGATGGATTTTATTATTGTAAAATCATACTATGTTATAATAAATGATATATAAAAATTCCACAGCATAAAATACAAAATCACATTATTGAAAATACAATTAAGTAATTAGGTTGATCCTGAAAAAGTTTTAAGGGAATGAAAAGGATCATTATGTTCACTGTATTCATAATGGTCCCAAATGCAGGATAGAATCACCTAGTGACAGATGTCAACTTGGCATATCTTACTCTGTTGGGATTGTAGTTGGACTGGATTTCTAAGCAGAAATCATCGGTTTCAGTGTCATTTTACTCAATCAATGTGGAGTGATTGGGCTAGAATGTTCTAGGGACAGAGCAATACATCTTTATTTCTTCCTCTTCCCAGGACACATCACCCTTAATCCCCCATGCCTAGCCTTTTGTTCCTACCCACATGTCCATTATGGCTACCCTACACATTTTGTGTGATGGGTAGGATCTAGGCAGAAGATAATGATCACTAGTTGCATTATCTGCATTATATTTTCACCAGGTATTATAGTATTATGAAAACTATTTTAAATAGGACTTAAAATAAAAATTGTTTTAAGTAGGACTTAAAGAGGTTAAGTAGCAGGGTTAGAAAGAAGAATTAGCAGCCAACTGCATTTGCTGCATAATCATGAGGAACATAGATCAGATCCCATCACCCACACAATTCGGATGTCCCATTAATACCTGTAACCCAAGCTCTAAGGAATAAAATGCCTTCTTCTGTCCTCTGCACATGCAAATTTACATGCACCCCCAACAAATGTGCATATATACCAACATAGAAACACACATGTAATACATAAAATAATTTTAAAACAATTACTTCTTTGAGAATTTCATACATACATCTAACCCTTCTGCCAACTCCTCCAAGATCCACTTTCTTCTTCCTAAATCCCACAGGATGCCCTCTTCTTTTCTTTTAAAAGGTAAGCACTGAGATCATGTACATATAGATCAAGTATATTACACAGACTAAGCATACATTACTCATATATTTATATATCTATAATAACAATAAAGGAAAAGAGGCCATGAATTTGAAAGAGAACAAAGGGGTACATGTGAGAGGTGAGACAGAAGGGGGCATGGTATAATTAAATTATACTTCAAAAAATAAAAATATATAAATGAATAATAAGGATGTAATGTTTACACACACACACACACACACACACACACACATAAAAAACTATCTCAAAGCAAACATCCTGGTCTTCCTCTGACTCTCACAGTCTTTCCAATTTCTCTTGTTTAATTTTTTTTTTTTGAGCTTTAGGTATAGGGGTTGTGTTAAACATATCAGCTGGGGATGGGCAACCTGCATTTAGTAGATCTCTGCATTTTTATGAGTTGTGGATTTCTGTAATGATCCCCATTGGCTGTAAAAAGATGCTTCTTGGATGAGGGGTGATAACTATAGTTTTTATGGATATAAAGATAACATTCAGAATACAGTTAGGGATTATGGTGGTGTAGGAAACTGGCAGTGGCAGTGGTTCTCCTCTAGGCTGCATGACCTTGCCAGCAAAGGGAGTCAGCTAAGTGTATACTGCCTGGCATGAACTCCCTCCTCTTAAGAGGGCCTTCAATCCAATTTGGAATCTGTTGGTTACCCCCAGGATATAAGTGCCACTATTGTATTTTTCATATTGTCGTGCTGTGCTGGCCATTGTTGTGGTTAATGGATGTTGCAACTAGATAGGACTATTGAAGGACTATTGATTCCTGTTCTTCTTTGGCAATGTTCACAGCCCCTTCACATAATATGAGGACTAATCCTCAAAGAAGAGAGTTGTAGATCAGATCGAGATCAGTTCCTCCAAGTCCCCAGTTTGAAGTGTGTGGTGTCTTTAGCAACAGAGTTTTATCTTTGGTCTCTGTAAGGCACTACCAGCAATGACATAGCCTAGAGTGTTTGGGTGAGTTGTTTGGACTCTCCTGACAAATAATGGAGATGTAAGCTTCCCATTCCTGACACTTGGATTTTTGTTAGGTAGTCTATGGTTTGGAGGGTAGCACTGTCATTCTGAGTGGTACAACTTCATTTGAAGTATATGTGGTTGTACTTACATATATATATATATATATATATATATGTATATATATATATAAACATATTTTATGTCTCTTAAGTAAATGTAAAATAATATAATTCCTTGTGGATCTTTCAAACATTCTAAAATATTTTTAAATGTTAAAAAAACTGAAAAATAGTAATTAAATAATTTCCCCCAATTTACTTAGGAAGTGAATAGATGTTAAGAATTAATTGCATAGACCAGAAGTAGAACTCTGCATGAGTTAACAGAAATAAGTGAGCCAACCTAAGGAAACATGAAAGTAATTTTATGATAAGAGGTTAGCTGTTGTCTCCATATCCTGGATCAGCACAAAGGATAAGTCAGAGCTGAGAGGGTAGTAGTGTCACAAAGAACACTCCCTCTGAAGCACACACCTGACCTGGCCTTACATGTCCACTTCATCTGTTGTTTCAAACCATATTTCTTTGTTTTCAATTCCAATAAAATAAAAACAGATACCTTCAGCTCACAGGTGCTAGCCACTCTATATCGGAGAACTACAAGAATGAAAATATAATCTTCCAGGAAGTATTTATATTATATCTCTTAGTTTTAATGTTTTGGGGTAAAACTAGAGATAGAAAATAAATGAGATAGTGATTATTCTAAGGAAGCTATAGTTTAGAGACAAATAAGCAGGCATGAGCAAATAAAATCAATAGTGTGGGCTGGAGAGATGGCTCAGAGGTTTAGAGCACTGGCTGCTCTTCCAAAGGACCTGGGTTCAAATCCCAACATCCACAAGGCAGTTCACAGCTGTCTGTAACTTCTGGTCATGGTAGCCCATGTCTTTAATCCCAGTGCTCAGGAGGCAGAACCAGGCAAATCTCTGTGAGTTCAAGGCTAGCCTATCTACAAACTGAATCTAGCACAGCCAGAGATACATAGAGAAACGCTGTGTCCAAAAACAAACAAAAAACAAAAACAAAACAATACAAAACAAAAACACCCAACCAATAGTATGTAAAACTAAATTTGTTACATTTACTTCTATTTCTCTGTAAATGTGGCCCGATAGCCAGCCTTCCAGCTTGTAAAGTGATCTCAGACCTCTGCTCTCTAAATCTTCCATGAGCTTCTGACGGATGTTGAACAAAACTCAGTCATTGATACCAGTGAAATGTCCTATGAAAGGCAATTTTTCCTGATTTCTAATTACATCTCCTACATTCTACCTATTTTGCCATGCCGTGAGCCAAGCACACTTCATCTAGCAGAACTTTGTCCTTATTAACCTGTTACAAGGATGGCAATCTACATCTTGGCTGGTCCCTTCTGTAATTTATTTCATTCAAATATCAACTCCTCACAGAGGCCTTCTACACCCATGATAGGAAAAGGCCTCCCTGCTCGCCTAGTGCACTTCTGTGTAGACCTTTGCTCTCTCATGGTGCCTTGCAGTGATCCGAATATTTGTTTATCTGTAACTCTCCCACAGAGTCATTTCTGTGAGAGCAGGAATCTTGTCTTTTCTCCTCGCCATTCTGTAACTCATGAGGTAGGACAGCTCCTAGCACAGGCATGCTGTGTAATTCTTCCTGGGATGAATGAACATAGGCAACAGGGTAAGGCACACAAAAAAAGTCCTGAACAGGGCTGCCTTGCCTGGCCTCAGTGGAGGAGGATGCTCTTCTTAGTCCTGATGTGACTTGATGAGCCTGGTTGAAATGATATGGGGTTCGGCTTCCCCTTATCTGAGGAGAAGAGGATTAGGGAAAGGGGGAAGAGGATGGGCGGGTGGAACAGGAACCAGTTGGAAAGGAGAGAGGGGGCTGGTCAGGATGTAAACTGAATAAATAAATAAATTACCCCCAGATTCCTGAAAGATTTCCTGGAAGAGAACTTGCCTTGGCCTTTTAGGAGATGGACTCAAAATTTTAGATGCTTCAGAAGGAAGTATGTTTTCATGACTTCAGAAACCTCAAAATCCAAAGGCCTATATGCAAATTGAAATTTTCATTCTTAAAAATGTAATTTGACACTGAGGACAATAATACAGAAACAGTTTGTCAATTATAAATTTTAGTATATGTCCTTCTTAGTTTATGTTATTTGAACTCATAGTAACACAGACTAACTAAAATTGGACTATTTTGTTGTTTGTGTATATTTGAGTGTGTGTGTGTGTGTGTGTGTGTGTGTGTCTGTGTGTCTGTGAGGACTAAATCCAGGGTGTCCTGACTAGTTTTATGTCACCTTGACACAAACTAAAGTCATCTGAGAAACGAGACCCTCAGCTTTAAAAAGGCCTCTGTAAGGTCTGGCTGTAGGCAAGCACATAGGACATTTCCTTTAGTAGGTGAATGATGACACAGAGCACAGTTCATTGTGGGTGAGGATACTCCTAGGCTGCTGGTATGGGTTCCAAAAGAAAGCGGGCTAACCCCACTTGCTAAGGGTCTGTATGAAGACCACATTTCCTATCATCTATATTTGTATAGGAGTGACTAGGACTAGTCTAACCTTCTCTCATCTTTTGTTGTTATTGTTGCTTTTAGTGTTTCAGTCTCTGTAAGCCTCTAGGGGACTAGATTGGTTGGTTCTGTTGATCTTCATGTGTTGATCTTGTCCCCTCTGGGTCTCTCTATTCCTCCTCCTTATCATATATAAGACTCCCAGAGCTCAACGTAACCTTGGACTGTGTGTCTCAGCATCTGTTTTGATCTGCAGCTGTGTGGAACTTCTCATAGGAGAGTTATGCTAGGCTCCTGTTCCTTTGGCTCCGTGGGTTGTAAGATAGCTATCCTGTGCTATGTGGCAAAAATCCAGTAATAAGTGAATACATGCCATTGTATCTCTCTGGGTCTGAGTTATCTCTCAGGATGAGCTTTTCTAGTTCCATCCATTTGGTTGCAAATTGCATGATTTCCTTGTTTCTGATAGTTGAGTAGTATTCCATTGTATAAATGTACCACAGAATTTTTATTCATTCTTTGGTTGAAGGACATCTGGATTTGTTTACAGTTTCTAGTTATTATGAATAAAGCGGCTATAAACATGGTTGAGACCATGTTATGGTTTGGTGAAGAATCTTTTGGATATATGCTTAGGAGTGATATGGCTGGGTCTTGAGGTAGAACTATTCCCAGTTTTCTGAGATATTGTCAGATTGATTTCCAAAGTGGTTATACAAGTTTGTATTTCCACCAGCAATGAAGGAGTGTTCCCCTTTCTCCACAACCTCAACAGCATGTGCTGCCACTTGAATAATTGATCTTAGCCATTCTGACAGGTGTGAGACAGAATCTCAGAGTCATTTTGAGTTGCACTTCTCTGATGATTAAGGATGTTGAGCATTTCTTCAAGTGTATCTTGGTCATTAGAGATTCCTCTTTTGTGAAATCTCAGATTAGTTCTGTATCCCATTTTTTATTGGAATATTTGGTTTCTTGGTGTTTAATTTCTTGAGTTCTTTATAAATTTTGGATATTAGCTCTCTGTCAGATGTGGGTTGATGAAGATCTTTTCCCAATATGTAGGCTGCTGATTTGTTTTAATGGCAGTGTCCTTTGTCTTACAAAAGTTTTTCAGTTTCATAAAGTCCCATTTATTGATTGTTGGTCTTAGCTATTCTTTTTTTTCCATATGAAGTTGAGTATTATTCTGTCAAGGGCTGTAAACAATTGTATTGGTATTTTGATAGGAATTACATTAAATCTGTATATTGCTTTTAGTAGGATGTCCATTGTTATTATGTTGATCCTACCTATGTATGAACATGGAAGATCTTTCCATTTTCTGGTATCTTCTTCAATTTCTGTCTTCGGGGACTTGAAGTTCTTGTCATACAGGTCTTTCACTTGCTTGGTTAGAGTTACCCCCAGGTATTTTATATTGTTTGTGTCTATTGTGAAGGGTGTTGTTTCCCTAATTTCTTTCTCAGCCTATTTGTCATTTGTGTAAAGAAAGGTTACTGATTTTTTTGTAGGATTAATTTTGTATTCAGCCACCTTGATGAAGATGTTTAAAAGCTGTAGGAGTTCTCTCATGGAATTTTTGGGGTCGCTTATGTATGCTATCATATCATTTGCAAATAGGGATACTTTGACTTCTTCCTTTCCAATTTGTAATCCCTTTGGTCTCCTTGAGTTTTTGAGTTTTCATTTATCATTCATTCTATCAGACATCTTACCTAACTTTATGTTGGTCACAAGCTTTAGTAGTGGAGTTTTTATTATATTGCAAAGTATTGATTAAACTGTAGACAATTAATCAATATTCCTTTATCACTTAGCCCACCAGCCCAGCTCTAAGTTGATCTTTGATTTAACCACTGTACCTATTTTTCCACAGTGATATTAAAGGAATGGCTTTCATATATTCACATACCACAAATTTCAATCTTTCTAATGAGATTTTCTAATTTTTTCAAGCAGAGATTTTGTACTTGGCAGAAACAGGCAGTGTTCCCTTAAGACACTTTGTCTTAGCATAGATGACAGTCTATTTTAGCACTTGGGAAAATGTATTACTTATGTGTGATGATTAAAAATAAAACAACTGAATTTTTACTCAAATATTGATTCTTAAAAGTTGATGTTTTACATGTAGATGGTAATTTTGAATCATTCACACATTTTCTGTGCCAATGCAAATATAAATTTTAGTAGTTTAAGAGAAGACAGGAAATGAATACATTAAAATCCACATGAGTAGCTAATTAGTATTACTTTTTATGAAAATTTGAAACAAATGAATAATTGACTAAGAAAATATAGCTCATCAAAATTAATAGCAAGTAATAGAATGGCTAAAAAGAAAAATTTGTCTTTTTTATCTAATTTTCTGCTTATTGGTTTGTTTGTTTAGTAGTTCTCTCTCCCGGGCAACGAGACACTTTTCACTGATGGTACTGCTTCCTAGACCCCCAATGAATGAAGAGGCTCTTGGCCCTCATATGACCTCTCAACTGAGATGAGGGACTGTTATATAAGGACACCCCACCCCAGAGAAATGGGATGGAAGGGTTAGGAGGTAAAGAAAAAAAATGAAATGTGATGTTTCGGCCTTTTACTACTAATTGTCATAAACTGTTAAGGATAATTAAGAAATGCAAACTAACGGTTATGCAAGCCGGTCATTCTGTTAGGTACTATGACAGCCTATTATAGTTATTTTCTAAGCTAATCAGAAATAAAGCCGCTAACAGACAAGCAACATCTGCTTACCCTAATATAAGAGATAGATAGGGCCTCTTCAAAAACCTCAAGAGAGCTGCAGAATATGACATTCAAAGATGTTTTCGTAACTTTAGATTTTTTTATATCGAGACATATCAACTCCTGACAGCACCCTCTATTCTACCCCAAGTAGAAGATGAGCATCGAAGAATCTCCAGTGGGAGATGATTGAATTAGTCACAAGCCTATCTCTTGGTAGGAAAAGCCCCTTGCTCCAACTGTAGACAGAATGCTGTCCAAAAAGGACAAAACTTGGAAGCAGGTAAGTCGACAGCCTAGCTCTGCCAAGACAGGGTAGGCAAGTCCTTCATAACCCCTGCTCTACAATCAATGTCTGTCAGAGAAACGGGGCCAAAAGACTGAAGATTGGTGCTGTAATGTATGGAGAGAAAATGGGAACTGTCCAGGCAGCCACTGGTATGTCATTTCTTAGTTTTGGAAGCTACAGGCGCTGTACTTCCTATAAAATCAGATATATTTATCCCTCTCAGGTCTCTGAGGTTCTTTTTTCTAACCCCTGGTGTGCGTCCTCTTTCCTACTGCTCCTGGCTGGAATGCCTTCTTCCTGCTGCTGGCTGGAATGCTTTAATCCTCTGTATAAAGGGCAGGCTTCCTGTTCTAATCTCAGGAAGGCCCACCTGTCTCTGTCTTTCCCCAATCTCAGGCCTCAGCATTTTATGTAACCAATCAGAATCAATGTAAGTAACAGACAGCAAGCAGGACCAATTACTTATCATTTAGAATGCTTAACACTACCCCATCATTTCCCTCCTTTTGTCTAATAAAAAGGCTAATTTTTTTAACTCTTCAGTAAAAACAAAAAGAACAAATATGAAACAATCAAGAAAACTATATATAAAAGTTACACACATAATGTTTAGCCTATTTGTATCAGGCTATCTTGAAGAATAAAAAAATCGTCTATCTATCTTGGGGTGTCTAAAGTTCTGAACCTAAATAATTTCTTTCATATCCTATATTTATAAACCTAAAGATTTTATTTAGACTTGAAATATCCTTTTAAATCTTAAACAACTCAAGTTCAATTGAAATTTTATAACTATTATGCCTTCAACCCCATCAAAGTCATAAGAAGGGATAAAGTTATTATTTGAGTGAGAAGGAAGCATAGGAGAGCAGCTTCCAAAAAAAAAAAAAAATGACAGTTTGTTGCCCAGACAGTCCTAAATATCTCTTGATATCATTGGAGCATCATCTTCAGCCTTCTGGCCAAGCATTTTTCAGACTAAATTGTGCAGCAGGAAATAAGGATTTTCCCATTCTGTCTCTGCAGAATCAGGACATTGACTTACCTGCATTTAAGCTCTGGTCCATCTTTGGACTGTGTATAGTCTGTTGAGAGAGTAGGGGCATTTTTGCCCAGTAGGAATTATCTCCTGATGGGAGATTTCTTTTTGAGGAATTATCTCCTGATGGGAGATTTCTTTTTGATGCTCATTGTCTTCTTCCAAGTCAAATAGGAGCTGACTGTCTTAAGTCAAACAATTCTTAAAATAATAAAAACATCTTTGAATGCCATTTTCTGTATTCCTCTGAGGGTCTTGAAGACATCTACTATTTTATTTATAAATCTATCTATCATCTATCTTCTATCTATGAACAAACAAACTGTATATTTTTAACCATTTCCTATCTGTTTAACATATTAAGTCTATTTTGTGATGAGTTAAGACTAGTATTTGAAATGACCAGAAGCTTGACTGTCCAATCAACTTGTATTATCCAGACTCCTAAATAGATGGCAATAGCAACCCATGAAAGGATTGGAAGTAAACCTGTACTTTTAAATAAGTTGTATAGGCACAATAACATATATAAGTGTTGAAATACACATATTATGTGTCAAAATATAAAATTCTATACTAATGAATTAAACTTAATCTTATTTTGTATAAATATACAAAATTCTATACCAATGTATTGAAAGATAACCTTATTTGAGAATAACAATAATTTTAAGTTTCAGAGCAGATTCAATAATCTATCCTTATATCTTATCATTTCTATATTATATACATATATTCCCCCTCTTTTTTTCAAGTTTTTCCCCCTATATAAGAGAGAAAGAAGGATAGAGAAAAGAAAAAGAGATCTCCAAGTCTAACTTTCTATACCTTGCTTAACAAGACCATATAACAATTTGTAACAATTCCCCCTAAATGACATATATAAGCCATCACATAAGAGCTAGCTCAGTCGGTAGAGCATGAGACTCTTAATTTCAGGGGTGTGGGTTCGAGCCCCACATTGGGTGCCATATGTAGAAAAAAATTAATTAAACTATTTACTCAGTTTTTATTATAGTTAATTGTTTTGGTGGCTATTAATCCTTAACCAGACATTATAAATGAACACACACAGAGACTGCATGGATTTTAGCAAGCCTTGGCCTGAATTGTGCAATCCTGGCCCATCTAAGCTAGCTCTTAATTCTACTACCCAAATATGACCCCATATATACATACATCCCCTTGGACTGCCATTCTCCACAATATGCCCATGTTCCTGGCCATGTGGAATGAGGTTCTTTTTTCTAACCCACAGTGTGCATCCTCCTTCCTGCTGCTCATGGCAGGAATGCCTTCTTCCTGCTGCTGACTGGAAAGCTTTAATCCTCTGTATAAAGGGCAGGCTTCCTGTTCTAATCTCAGAAAGTCCCACCTTTCTCTGTCTTTGCCCAATCTCAGGAGGTTACAATTATATATATACACATATATATCCTCTACAAAAATGGAGAATTTATTTTGGTAGTGGGGTGCTCAATTTATAACAGAGAAAAATCATATCCAATTTATACAAAGAACAAAGTAAGAAAAGCTGTAAAAAAATCAAACATTAAAATTATAATAGAGAAATAATAGTATAATTACCATGAATGAACATAACAGGAAATGCACAAAATCTCCATGAGGAAAGCTAGAAGTTCACAAACAGGTGTTAGCAAATGATAAAGTTTTTCCCCCTCCTTATTAGGAAAATTTAAGCTCACAATGACATAGTTTTCCTTGGGTGTATACATTTTATATAATCCCAATGAAAATCACTTTCATGTCTTAGTGAAAATGTGTAATTTGAATTTGCATAGAAAAGAATGGAAAAGAAAACTGCTTTAAAAAAAACTTAATAAAAGGCATCAATCATGGGGAATCTTTACTGTATATTAAATTTTGTCATAAAGGTTCAAATTTCAAAAAAGCGTTAAGCATGACATCAGAAGAATATGCAAAAAGTTAAAAATTCAGAAATTTACTCCAAAGCATATTCATGTTTGAGATGCTACTGAGTATTGTTGAACTATTTTATAGTCATCTGAGGAAAGATAAAGATATAACTATACTTTATGCTATAAGTGGATAATCCCCAAATATATCAAAGATAAAATAACATAGATAAACCATAAAATATGTTAAGTGTAAATGAGCAATTAAACATTAGACTTGAAGAAAAAAATCTTCCCATGTGTTCAAGTCATGGTGTGACTTTCTACTTCAGAGAAATGGAGTAGTAACACTAGATACAGAACATAGGTAGACGGAAAGTAAAGAGATAAAGGGTAGGTGATGAACAGACATTGGATAGATGATTAATTGAACGGAATTCGCTAGCCTGATCATGGGGTCTGTGGTCACCTTATGGAAAAGCATCATGGAAAGTCTCAGGCAGAAATGCAAGCTCCTATCCTTATGTGAAAATTCATAGAAGAAACCTCAGTTCTGCTCTTAGCATCTTTCTACTGTTATTGGAGTGCTTCCAGATTACTAAGGATAATCTACTTTACTTAAAGTCAACTGACTATGACCTTTATTACGTCTACAAAGTATAGTCACATAAGCCATTTTAGATTCATCATGGAATAAGTGAAGACGTATAATGTGTGGAGTTGACACAAAACCCTGACCATCACACAATGAAAAATAATGTCCTTCTAGGGTAGCTGCAATGTAATATCCACAGGTAGCATATTAAGGTTACTTGTAAAGCTTATGAAATGACTTTTCAGGGTTATAGAGGGCTCAGTGGTTTAGGGGCACTGGCTGTTCTTCCAGGGGTACAATTCCCAGCACCTACATAGTGGCTCACAGCTGTCTGTAACTCCAGTTTCAACTGTGCTAAAGGTCATCATCATAAAGACATTTCAAAGTATTCTGAAAAGATACATTTCAAATATAACAGTTATACATGAAAACATGAAAAAAGACTCCATAAATGTTCGGCTGTATTAAGAGGAGGCAGTGCAACCCAGTGTTTTTATGAACAGGTGAGAGCCTTAAGGTAGACAGGCACACAGGAGAGATAGAAAAGGTACAAATACCAAAGAAACAGAAGCAGAGAAAAATCAATGGGAGAATTTTTACTAATGACTGAGGCCATTGCTTCTATCTCCATATTATCTCACAGGGAAAAAAAATCAGTAGTTTAAATTAGGCTAAAGTTCATGCTCTAAAGAAATCGAGCTGCCTGTGTGTGGTTCTCTATACAATACTACCTCATTACTATTTCCATACCAGAATATACCCTTTTCAATCCTATATTTAGGAGCAAGTCACTTTTGGTTAAGTGAAACTGACTTATTTTCACATTATTTTCCCACTTCCTCCATTTAGAAGTACAGTCTTATTTTCTATTCCTTGAATCTGGAAGAAGATCGTGGTTTACGTTACCAATAAATTAACACAACATTCTTCTTCAAATTCCTGCCTTCACGTTTCATGAAATGCTTTTGTCATCAGGTAAGGAAGACCAGACTTCCAGACTGTTCCAGGCTCCAAAAGTTGAGATGAAGCATCTCAGCCAAGCTGTCAAATGAATTAATGTCCTTGAGTGAACCCTGGTGAGATCATCAGAATATTATGAGGGTGTGTAATCGCTGTTAGCTGTCACTGAATTTGAGGATATTTACATTAAAAAGTGACCTTTACTATCACTCAGCAAGTCAGTTTCTCAAACTTCCAATAAAGTTGAAATTTGTCAATACAAGTGCTTGCCCACAAATTCACCAATCACTTTAAAATTATTCCCAGATTTTATGGCTACCCAGCAATGTTTTCTAACTTTCTGTTTTAAATTATAACTACAGTCTCCCCTTAGCCTTCTACTCCTACTCCATATTTCATGGCAACAGAAATTTCCATGTGTTGTATTCATGGTTGTACACCTTAAATTGTATCTGTGATAAAGCAGGTACTCAATAAACATTTAAAACAATTTGTGAATAAAATTGTGAGGTGCAAGTACTAAACTACCAAACATTGGAAATTCAGCTTTTTGAATAATAAGGATCATTATTTCAGTTCTATAAGGATGGAATTGTAATCATATTTTTCCTACAGGATTCAACAGGAAACAAAATTGACATTGTAAATACATATAAATGCTATATTCTGGTTTGATTCTTTAATTAAACTTTGAATAAATTATGAAAGATAATTATAAATGATACTAGTTCAACAACATAAAGTCAGGCCCTTATTAATAGATTTCTAGAGAAAGAAGTCGGGGTCTGTGATAACCTTATTGTACACAGGTGGAGAAAACACTGTCAAAAGCCAAAGAGCAAGGAGCGTGTTACTTAAGTAGGTACTAAACGTAAGATGTAGCAGGCTGGAAAGTAAAAATAATTATCATCTCAATCAGGGAGGTCAATGGAGAATAAGCTAAATACCAGAGTTAGATGTAAGAATACTGAGTAAGTTTCCATAATTGCCCATGAAAACTTGGTAAGGTGGCTTGTAAAGTATGGCAAACATAACGTCAAGGGTAGCTATCTGTAGAGCAAAACAGAAATGATTCTGAGTTTGCCTTTGAAGAATGGACCCAGAGAGACAGCAACAGACCGATTATTTTTCTTGCTGGCTCCATTACATAATATATTTATATTAATGTATATTACTTCCTATTTTCATAAAGAATGCTAGAAAAATTAATAAATATAGAACAGTTGTATGAAAAATAAAACAATATAATGTCTTTCCTGGGAAAAATGCAAAACTATGAGACCTTTCACTATTGATAATAAATCATAATAAAGTAAAACTGAGCAACTGATTTGCAAGCTACAAAAATTAACTTTATCGATACTCTTGATAAAGTTAAAGAGTCTCCCTCAACATCTGGCTAATAGTTATAGCATTCACATGTCTTAAGTCTGAGGCAATTCAGTAAGTCTCATGTGAAAGATTCCAGTATCCTCTCAAATATTTTTTCACTGTGATCTTTTTCAGGTTCTGATCATGTGCTTCTTAAGTTATTTCACTTTGACTTTTTACAAACAGAAATTCAATCTCCTTGGAGACTATGAATTAGGGTCAGACAGCAATCAGATCAATTTACTTCCAACTTTGAAGTACAAAAGAATTTTCTGGAAATTTAGAAGTAAAGTAATTCCGTCTACTGGATCTTATGATGTTCACCTGTCTTATGAACTTTAGAAGAGTCTATGATCTTATTGTCCCTTCCTAAAGATTTCTCTCTGACTTTACATTTAAGTGAAACAACTTATATCCTGAAATTCTGCCAAGCTACGAATCTATTCAGCTGTTCTACAGGAAAGAAAAATTTAAAGTCTTTGAAAAAACTCACAGAAATTTCATTGAAATGATGTAGAAGGGGGGAAATCAATATAAAGGGAGAAAAGATAAAACTTTGTATTATCTCTAGTCAGTCTAAAGACATAATTTGAGACCAAGAAAATTACAAAATCGAAGCTCCACTAAATGCAAATTGGTACCCTGGGTTGGATCCTGGAACATGGACATGAGATGGGCGGAAGGAGGGGCGACATACTAGTGAAGTCAGAATTTTAGTTAATAAACATGTACCAGTCAACTTCTTAATTTTGAAAATTAAGCCATTCGTGTACAAAATGTTAGCAACAGGGGAAATCGGGTGATGATTTTGAAATTAAAGTGTCCCTTCCAATATCGGACATGGAAGGAGCAGAGCTGGAACGAAATACTGATATGACTCCAAAAAGAAAATGCTTAACACACAGGCAAAGTGATTAGCCTACCTAACAGAAGCAAATAACACAAAGCTTCTCAATTTTTCCAAGCTGTACATCTGTCTTCTTTACAAGTACAAGAAGAACTGGGAAAAGCAGATTATATTGTATAGAAATGTTCACTTATTTTCATATATGACAAACATCATGAATCTACAGGTATTATTCTATACTATAAATTTGATATTGAGAGCTTAAGATATATTCAGAAATTTTTACTTGGAAAATAAGAAAATTAAATATTTTTCATTCCTTTTTTTCTTCTGTTATTTGAGATAAAGTCTCACTCTGTAGTCCAGACTACCCTGGAACTTGAGGAGATCATTTTGTATCCCAAAGTTCCCCAGGCTCCCAAGGATTGGATTAATGGGTATCAGCTACCAAATCTAGCTAAATTAAATGCTTTCTTGTTGACTATTGCCTTTGTGTTCATAGTCTGTTAAAAAAATGTTGCATATTGCAATTAATTACTAGGAGGCTTCTCTAAATGGAATTGGCCAGTTCTGATTCACATGGTCATGCTATCATGACAAAGGTATTTGTTTTTTATTACAATTATTAATAAATTTATATCCATATTGGGGGATGTTGTTAAGGTTGATAGTGATACCAATAAACCTTGTTGAAGGTGGAAATTTCTCTACAGTTCTTTAGTTACTATTTCCTCCCTGTTCTTCCTCCCCATAAGTGGCAAGAACAGTCTCTTTGGCTCTGATATTGAATGTCCCCAAAACACATTCATTAAAGGAAGATGTGGTAGCTTTAAGAAGTGGAACCCAGTGGACAGTCTTCAGGGTACTTGGGAGTGTTCCCTTGAAGTAAGTCATTAGATCTCACCCCCTTCTTACAATGTGCTTCCTGCCCATTAGGTGAATATTCTCATCCAACATCTGTTTTCCACCATTCCCACTGGTCACCTCACCAGAAACTTGAAGGCAATGTTACTGCCCAATCATGGACAGGAACCTGTTCAAATGTACAACAGAACAAATTTCCTTTGTAAGATATTTTACCACCTTAGATATTTTTGTTATAGTGACAGGAAACTAACACAGAGTCTATGTGACTTTAAAATAAAATCTACCCCAGGAAATAAAGCAATAAAGAGTTTAATTATGAAAGGATTTAGCTTTGAACTATACTAGTATTTTATTTCTTTAAGTTGAATATTAACACATCTACAAAAAACATGTATTCCTGCCATTACCAAAATTAATATATCTGTCACTTGATTGCCTTTGCTAGAAAACCAACTTTGGATTCTAGAGAATAATTTCTCTCTTATTATTAGACATTCATATACTTAAACATGCAACATTTAATTTAACATATCCCTCTAGAAAAATAATAAAAAATATGTAGTTTTGCAATCATTGTAACTGTTTAATTATTCAGGTTTTTAACAGTGGAATATATTTCAGCGAGATAAGGATTATTAAATATTTTAAAGTAGTCATCCATTTGGAAGAGAGATTTTCATCTTATAATTAAGTTTCCAGTTACCAAAATGTTAAATTAATAAAATGTTCATATCTTTGTCATGTAATTAATCATGTAACTGATTGTAAAAAGCTCAGCATCTAATGCATTTATTTCTATGTGATTTAATTTCTGATTGTACCATGAATTTATGACTGTGCACAATAAATTAAAGCCATATATCCCTCACTAGAGAATAAGGATCATGCTTCAATTATTGGATTTGCGTTGAGCAAATCCTTCATTATACAATTTATATCCACTCTGTTTTACCTTATTGTTGCCCTTCAAAGTTATGCTTCAAGTGGTATGAATGAGTGTGTTGCTGTTATTGGGTATTTCCAACCTTTGAAGCAAAAATATAATCAATGCAAAGATTAGTGTTTTTAGCTCACTTTATAAGCATGCCTTTTTTTTTAATCTGAGTAAAATGATATTCTTTCCACACACAAATTCTGCATCTCATAAAATGCTTTCAGCTAATCATTTAAATGTCACTGTTTTTGCTATCTTTTTAGTTTTTGTCAAGTAACTAATTTTGTCTTTGTCCTTGCCCTTATCCACCAAAAGCAATACTTACACAGAGTCAACTCCTAGTCTTTTGTGAATCGTGAATATACTACAATAGTATAGATCCACCGTCACTCTGTAGGTAGTATAATTATTTGTGTTACAGTTCAAAATGTACAAACTACAGTACAGTACCTCACGTTTTCAGAAATCTGAAATTGTGTAATGTGGAGCCTAGGGACACATACTAATTTCAATGGAGAAAAATGAGCAAGTCTAGATTACCTAAGGAGTTAAATGACTTCAGCATTGTTAAAAGGCAATCTACGTAATCAAACACAGGCTGCTTCCTCAAATGAGAATACACTTCCCCTTTCATATAGGAAGCAGAGGCATAAATACCAACTGCAGGATGTTTCTAAAGTGTCTTGAAGAACACACTGAAGAAAGAGACTTTTGTGCATGTGACCCTGTATTCGTTTGCTATGACCACCATAAAAATTATGACAAGTTGTAAGCCATACACAGCAGAAATTTACTGTCGTAGTTCTAGAAGTTAGAACTCTAAAATGAATATGTCTTCAGGCAAGATTTCCCCAAAGGCCATTGGAAAGACTGATTCTCTACCTCATCTCAGTTTCCAGCTGTTGCAGCGTGGACTTCATCCCTCCAATATTCTTCCATCAACCTTACCACCTTCTTCCTTGCAAGTGTGTCTATGTCTCTGTATCTCTGTGTTAACTCCTGAAAGTATACTAATCATGAGACTTAAAGTTTGTGCTAACCCAGTAAGATTCCATACTAATTTATATTTACAATTTTATCCTCCAACACCCTGTTCCCAAAGGACAGCATACTGACAGACTTAAAGACTTAAACATATCTCTTTAGATGCTTTGAAGGAAAGTAATATAATGGAGCTATTGATTAAGGAAATGGCAGCATGAAAAAAGGAAATCAGCCTGTGAGAGTTACTCCGTCAGGAATAATCTCCATTTGGCCAACTCAGTGAGGCCATTCAAGGAAGAACTGCTAAGATCTATCGAGCTGCAGACCTCCAAGCTGCACTGCTGCCAGGAGCCATCACTTAGAAGAGTGATACCGCAAACCACCCCTCAATGGCAGCAAATAAAGTCTGTGCCTCACTTTCTTTAGTAGATGTTGGAAAACTAATATAAGAGAACGAGCCAAGTCAGTGATAAGGGAAAAATGAATGTATTAGAGACTGGAAAACACTGAAGTAACTTGTATATATATAGGCAGTTTATTCAATTCCATCCTGCTGCTATCTTGTATGAATACAGACCTCATGTTATTATGCAACCTGGGTAACGAGGTTTTTTGGTTTTTAGAGAAGCATGTGCTTTGATTTTAATGAAGGATGCCCAGTTATTTCATAATAAAAGTGAACAGTGTAAATGTTTAAACTACGTGACTGCTCCAGGTGTTCAGTCATTAGTCATCTCTCATTTGGGTCCAAATGTTTCAAGTGCAACTCCTCCACATTATGTGACACAACTTCTAATACTAAGAATTCTGACCTTCAAAGGGGAGAGTTGGGAAAGCTTTAGCTCAAATGATAGCATAAACTGTACACCTTCTGCGTAATTATACACTAGTGAGTGTCTTTTAATTTCACTGTGAAAATGGAAGTAATCAGAAGAGAATTCCTCTAGTGTTTACCACAAAACCACCATCTGTCCCTGTTTCCATTTCTTCAGCCTTTCAAACTATTGCAGTGGATGAATGATTCATGCTCCTCTCTAAGGCCCACCCTTCCTCCACCTGTGTTGTGAATCACATCCTCCTTTTGTTACTTATTACTCAAAACCACTGCCTTTGCACTTCTCTCTCTCTCTTTCTCTCTCTCTCTCTCTCTCTCTCTCTCTCTCTGTCTCTCTCTCTCTCTCTCTCTCTCTCTTTCTCTCTCTCTCTCTCTCTCTCTCTCTCTCTCTCTCTCTCTCTCTCTGTCTTCCTTCTGCCCTCTCCTCTCCTCTATAAAATTCTTAGAAGTACTACTCTTATTAAACAATCTCCTTGTCCTCTCCTCCCTTTTCACATGAATGATGATTTTTATTTCCAAAACTCACTGAAAAAATGCATATTTTCAAAGCCAGAAAAGACTTCTACTATTCCAAGTTTACCAATTGTTTTGGCCTCATTTTCTTCAATGTACGGTTACAGATGACATCGTTTATTATCCCTTCTTACACAGGTAACTTGACTGCTAAAAGGATCATCTGGATTATGGTTCTATCTTGGACTAGTGGAATAAAGATGTCTGGTGGAATGACGGAGACTGAGCGGCATGGAATAGAATGCAGAAGGAAAAGCAAGATTCACCAATACTGTCAACTACTGACCAATGCACTCCTAAGACAGTGCCTGACCACCCAGTGAGAAAAGAGAGCTCAAGTATAAAGGGGTGGGGTGTGCCTAGAGACCTAACTTCTCTGCACACTGGGAACCCCTCTAAATAAACTAGGACATCCCAAGAAACTAAAGATCAAAAGGCTATTAAGGTAAGAGTTCAGAAAGGGGTGGTCAGAACAAAAGAATAAAACACGCACTACCATAGGAGAGACAACAAAGACTGTCTTTGGAGCAAGAGGACTACAGGCAAACACTAGTAGAAGAAACAGCAGCACAGAATACACAGCTCTGACTCCTCTGTAGGACTTGGGGAAAGAGGAAAGCTCTATTGGTATCATTGAAAAGGAGGAAAGGGTGGGAGGGTGGAATGGGAGGAGTGGAAAGAGGGTACTATGATGGAGATGTAACTTGAAGTAATAAATAAACATTACAAAAAAGAAAATATACATCAAAATCCGTGCACACTAGATAACATCAAAATGCAGCAGAAACCATGGTTAGCGTCTGTTCAAACAATTCCAGGCTGATGTGAAAGTCTGGTTTCCCCAGAAAATCTCAGTACATGAATTATAAACCTTTTTATAAGTGTGAGGTGTTCTCAGACTTCACATCAAAACATATCATGGTGGGAAGATTAAGTATATGCCTACTATAAGGAAACACAAAACAGCAATATCATGATAGTATTCACCCAAAATCCAAAAAACGATGTATCTACTAATAATTAACAAAAGAAAATGATTTTTTAAGCATGGTATATGCCAGAAGACAGAACATAAGTATCCATTACTAGACCCTGTCTTCCATCTCTAAAGAATATCAAGTGAAATTCTACCTCATTTAATAATATTACATTATAAATAAATTCCTAGAGAGGTTTCCAGTGAGCCCCTCAAAGAGTAAAAAATAACCTTCAAGATTTTACAGGATATTTCCATCTGGGTGCCACCAATGCTCATGAGACTGGCTAAAGAAATAACTTGTAACAATATGGGCACCTGGCAATGCTGTTGTGCTGCCTTGAAAAGCATTTCCCTTTCGTCTCCAGCATGAACTAACTTCATAGATGCTACTCAACATGAAGTATTCTGACATTTGACACTGTTTCCAGGCACTTTGTGTATATCCACTGTCAATACTTGCCATATGACAAATGCTACAGAGAACTTGCTGTCTCTCCGGTGAAAAGAGTAAGAAGGAAAAACAAGCAAATCTGATTAAGGACTCTGCCTCCGCTATGGGGAAGAGAAAAATCCATTGAAAAATCCTTGGGGAACATTGGTTTGCAAGTTAAAAGAAGAAGAAAACAGAAAAGAGAGAAATAAAGAGAAAGAAATGTTAAACCTGAAAACAGATGTAGGACATTGTTTGCACAAAATAAAAATAAAAACTAAAACCTCTTATAATCAGAAAATCAACATCTTTGATATAAATGTAACCAGCAATATGAATTCTTAGTTCTATATAAGCCAAATGTCCAGATTTCTCCTTACCACGAGTTACATAATGAACTTTATGGCCTACTTGAAAGTGCTAATATGCTTTTGATACCTAATTGCATAGATGTTTAAAATGTGTCTGAAGAGAAAGCAGATAAATTTCACTCTTCCATCTCTGACACAGAATATAGATTTGTCGAAATAACTGTTCTAGAGCAAAACAACTTTAAAAATCAGTTAGCAATAGTCAACTGATAAAGGCCTCTTTAGGGCTAGGGCACTACAGTACACACTGTATGGTTGAGAGAACAGGACTAAATGAAGTCATTACCTTTCCCACCCTCTATTGTAATTCTGGTTCCTAGTACAGGTCTAGAACCACAGGACCTTATAAAGGTGTCAGTCATTTCACTTATTCCAAAACACTAAAGTGTTCACCGTATTTTACTTCAGAAGTGGCAGGTTCCATGGTAAGTAAATTAGGACAGTTCTCACAAATGTCTATATCTCTCCCGTATAATGCCTTCATTGAAAAGGAAATTTCTCCTTTCTAAGTGTCCTCAAAGAATGCTCAGAGGCCAATATTTTACTAGATACAGAAAAGTGGCTACGCTGGAGTTTTGAAAATAGGTAGGTTCTTAATAATAACACAGAATGCATAAGAAAAGGTCGACACATGACAAGTAAGATGTAAGATAGTGAATTGTATACGTGCTGCTCCTTCTGGGCAGTTCGTGAAAGACTACTATGCTATATGGCATGACAATGAATGTGGAATATCCTCCAGAATGTTCTTTGGATTTGTGTTTTTCTCACTTGAAGAGAGCTATATAAAAGCTTCTGAGGAACTATGGAAAAGATTTTTCAGCTGCCTTTTTCTTTACCAAGTTTAGTATATCACTCTTCATAATTGTGTCAGCAAAACTAAACGGCAGTTGTGGGAGTTAAAGAAAAGTGCCTGTAGACTTTTAACAAATGAATAAGTCTAAAAGCCTCTTCAACAAGTTTGGATAAATTGTGGTGAGAATGAACATTGGTCCATCATGTTCATAAACCAAAGATGGGAATGAATAACTGGGGATCTTCAAAGCAATGCAGATTATGCCACAATTAAAGTCTTCTTGACTGCAAAAGTTTATTTCTATGGCTTCCCCCACACACACACTAACCACAGCAGCAAGATCAATCAGCTTTTTTTTTTGGAATTCTAAAACAGCAGAATAGCAAACTAAACAGAACTGATAATCTAGAACAGAGGACTGTTTCATGTCCCCCAAAAAGTTTAAGTGTGACTATTGCTACTGAGTTTGGCTTGAATGTAACTATGTGTTCATGACATGCCCAGAACTTTTCTCTCTCTGGCTCTTTCCAGGGTGGTTCTAGAAACGAAAGAAACCCAATAAGACGAACTCTGGGCCTTCTTCTAGGTTGATAAGTAAGCAACTATTACAAACACAAATAAAACTATTAGAGACCATTAATCACCTCCATGAAGCGCCAAAGCAAATGAATACTCTGGTAAGATAGTTGCAAGGATTTCTGTCTTCATGATCTGAACTTCTTTTCTTAATGGTCAGTTCTAGAAATCCTCGTCACTATCTCATACACCTGCCTAAATTTAATTAGACAGCTTAGCTTAGACTCTTGATGGAAATGATGACCACAGTCAGACTTCAGCTAATGAGAGGGCCAGTATGCACAAACTTTGGCTTGAGGGGATCCAAGAGGATAATATGAAGATGCAACTTAGTAGATGAAAAAACAAAAAGGGCATCATCAAAGGGTAACAGAATACAAACATTCAAAGTGAATTATATTTATAATTTATAAATAATTGATATATGAATATCAATAAAAGGGAAATCAATAGGATCACACATTTTTAGGGAATCTCCTTAAGCTATAAAAGAAACTATGAAATAACTCAAAGAAATTTAGAGGTCTTTTGCATTCAGGCTAATAGCAAGCAGAGTGTTAAATGACTGGCAAGCAGAGCAAAATGCTGCAGAATAGAAAGAGGTAAGAGGGTTTTACTCACTTGTGATAAAAGATTCCTGAAGAAGACAGAATTTCTTGTGAGAACTGACTCAAGCAGTTTATAAGAAGAGCCTGTTTTAGACACAGTTATGTAATGTGTGTTCACAAATTGATTTTTAATAGATTAGCCTAGAGTTACAATTTACAGCTAGTTTGGAGGCCTTCGTAACAAATTTATCCTCTTCAGAGCTCCATGATAAAAAACAAACAAACAAAAACAGTGGTTTGGGGTTTGCACAAATGTGAAAGTTGGATCCAAAAGGCCAATCTGACATTACCAGATACCAAGATCAGAGTAATTATATTTGAATGACTCTTCCAGAACTCCTGTCACAATGGGATTTGTAAGGTAAATGGCATAAATTATAAATCAGTAACAACCCTTCACCTCTCTCACTACTTTTAATTAATCAGATCTGAATCACCCACTTTAATGATATAACAAAATTTATACTTCTTTATTAGAAGAGGTAATTTTTTTCATGTAATTTTCAAAGAAATTTGTATTTATTTATTTATTTATGAACTTATTTACTTTTTTTTAATCTTGATTCTTTATTTTTATTACTTAACTTACTCTGTATATTTTGTGTATGCTTTTCAAAGACAGGGACATTTTTCTGTGAGCTAACCTAGACCCAGAAGGATGCACATGGCATCTATTCACTTATAGTTAGATTTTAGCCATATAGTACAGGATAAATATACTACAATGAATGCACCAAAGGGAACATGAACATAGACTCTTTTTCCTGCCAGTGAACTTATTTACTTACTCATCTATTTATCTATCTATCTACTTGGAAAAATGGTTCTGTCTTAAAGTTACAGAGGGATGGGAGAGACATGGCCACACATCAAGAAGGTGTGGTAGCAGAAACATGAAGCTGGCTGATGTTATTTTCATCTGTGTATAGGAAGTATGGAGACAGAGCATGAAGTATGGTCAGGCTATAAACCTTAAAACCCAGCCTCCAGTGACATGCTTTCTCAGCAAGGCTCCAGCTCCTGAAGTTTCCAAAACTTTTCCCACACAGCTCCACCAACTGGTATAAATAAATGATCAAATATATGAGCCTATTTGGGACATTCATTTTTCAAACCACCACATACTATCACTGACCCCCATAGGCTCATGACTACTACATGATGCAAAATGTAGTTAGTTCAACCTTTAAATTTACCAATCTTTAATAGTATCAAATTCTCAAAGTAATACCTTTTGTGATCTCCTATAAAATTAAAAACAAAACCAACCAAATAAACCTTACATGGAGCTGGAGAGTGAGTCGGGGGTAGGGACACCACTCTCACAGAGGACTTGAGTTCAGACTACAGCATCCTCTTTGGAAAGATCACATC
The DNA here is from genome assembly GCA_907164525.1 of Lophiomys imhausi. Lineage (NCBI taxonomy): Eukaryota > Metazoa > Chordata > Mammalia > Rodentia > Muridae > Lophiomys > Lophiomys imhausi. Next base: position 19,022,981 of record CAJQZJ010001638.1, on the reverse strand, counting down.
TATCTGTGACTCCAGTTCCAAGGAGATCTGAAGTTTCTGGCTGTAATGGGCACCCACACATACACATAATTTAAAATGAAATCTCATAGATAAAGTTTTTGTTGACTATGTTGTAAATTCTTTAAAGAAAAGAGCTATATCATCTACACCATCAACTGACTTAAGCGTGTTCCTCCATTACTCTTGAATTCAATGTTTTTAAAGTTCTGACGACATAGGCAGAATGCAGACTCTTTGACAAAATATAGCATGAATGTCCCCTACCCCTGTTTCTGATAGAGTCTGATTACCCTCTGAGACCTCAGAAGTCAGCTCTCCACTGCGCATTTTCTCAGTATTCTTATCTTCTAAGTTCCCACTAGAATGGCTCAGCTCTGCTTCCAACACTCAGGGGATTTTTCTTGACCAGTGTTCCAAATGCTCCCACAGAACAGTTGAAAGTCATAAAAGTGGTAATTAATGTGACTTAATTTAAATGCCTCTATACTTGTAGGTGAAATGAAATATGTAGTAGGCAGTCATTTGTAGTTATATTTATACTGTTGAAAGGTAAGTGGACAATGAACATAGCAGGTAAAAAGACAGAAGTTGTTCTATGCAGTATTTTCAAGATGTTAAGCAGAAACAAATTGGCCAGCAAAAGGCAGATGATATACATGGAAAATAGATAATGAATGATGTTCAGGAGGTATATAGTCTCACTACAAAAAGATTTAAGCAAGAAACTGACATAATCGAATTCATATTAGAGAAGGAACTGTAACTAAAAGGAAGGAAATGAATTTGTGCAGGGTCAAACTTGCAAAGAGGTGAGCTAGAATATGAGGCAATTGTTCAGTCTTACTGATGGACACCTGCTACATTAACTCTCATTCGCTACCTTAAAATAGTGCCACAATTTTAACGAACTTAAATGCTACACACTCAGTGCATTTCTGTTGCTTTGCAGTCTAAGATGACTTAGTCACGTCCAAAGTGAAGTCAAGTCCAATGTTACGTCCAAAGGGGAGTCAGCTCCCAAAACTAACAAATTTCTTTGCAAGTTCAGGAGCTTTAGGTCACTTGTATAAACTATCATGCAATAAACATGACTATTAGTTACTCTCTGTAGAGAAATAAATGAGAGAAAAAATTCTGTAGCATATATATATATATATATGCTATATGTGTGAAAGCATTGTTTAATTTCCACAAGAGAAATACCCCACAAAATGGCCTCATTTCCCAGCAGCACTAACAGCATACGCTAGTCACGGTCTTGGCACATGGACCACACTAGAGCACTAGAGAGAGCTTCACTTCAGGTGGTTAAAGCCAAGTACATCGTTTCAGCATGTCACAGTTATTTGGCATTTTAGGAAACAGATCACCAATTAGTTTAAGCAACCTAGCCAAAAACCTGACGAAGTTCCCTCAAATTATTTCCACGTTGCCATGTTGTCGTGTGTCACTACTCTCTACTTTCCCTATATATTTCCCCAGTGTGTTATTATTCAGTGAGATCAAAACTTCTCAAGTCATTCCCAGACACTCCATAAGCTTTTGCAGTATCCTAGGAAGTTAATGGGAATAGAGTGTAAATCTTTCATTATTTTTCAGTACCCAAGGTTCAAATTATCAAGTGTTGATCAAACAATAGATTGTAACAGATATTCCTCAACAGTCATTCAGGTCAAGTATTATTTTAAATTAATATGCCAGATCATTGTTAATGTACAAGAATGCAAATGGTTTTTTCATTGATATTGACACTTCTTGAGGATGGGAATTTGAATTTTAAGTGCATTCATGATCACAAATGTGTTACATCAGACATGCAAAACAAATTGGCCCACAAGAACACCACCCTGGCAGGTGAGTTCAAGCTGGAGACAGAATGCTGCCTACCAGCATGTGGGCACTACACAGAGCAGCTGCCAAACAGTTTCCTGCTCACTTTCCTTATTAGAATTGTTATTTTCTCCAGCTTGCTGTTCCTTCAGGCAAGACACATGGACCAGAAAAACAAGTACTGCTTTTAGTCAGAAGTACACACTTGGCTACAAAACATAATGGTCATATCTAACAAAATATAACAAGGGCTTCTATTACTAAACATAACATTGATAATCATAGAATTATAATAACATATAAAAGTAACTATTTTCCTGGGACATGGGAGGGTAAGTCAGGATATTGAACAATTATATATTAACCTTGCCTTTTGTCATCTTCATTTTACAGAAGAAATTAGAACTCAGAAGTATTCACATGTTTTATCCAAAGTTTCTCATTCATAAGTGTCAGAAGCAGAAGGTATTTTCTTTGAAGTTCTTAAAGGTACACTGTGGCCAGTTTCATTCTAACAATATGAAAAAATATCAAAAACAATCATCTGAATAAACTGTTTAAAATAAAGGTGAAATTGTTTGAAGGGAGCTGCATTTCAGACTCAGCTGCTAATGTCTGTCTTTTATATTGTTGTAGATAGATAGCAATCGAAATTGAAGTCATCATGTAGCTGCAATACCTCATCACATAGCACTGAAAAATGGGTTGTGTGCTTTGTAACTAACTAGTCTATCTAGCCTCTTCATCTCCCTACAGTTATTATTTCTGTTAAATACATGTGATGATCATATTTCTCAGTTTAAATAATTTTTGTCTATTTCTTCTGAAACACCTTATTTCCCTTTATTTTCACCACTCATTCTGAGCATGATTGCCTCTTCATTGTCACCTGGAATGAAGAACACTAGCCACTGGAACTGGTGATTCCTGTTCCAATAACATCAAAAGCTATAACACTAAGCTTATATCTGCCCCCCACCACCTACCTTGCTTATCTTGAATTCTGGAAACATTGTCATGCCGTTGCAAATATTGCCTATGGGAAATGAGAAATCACAGCCATTTGTGTGCTACACCGACTGACTCTCCAGATGACAGCCAACTGTATAACATTTAGGGTGACACAATAAACAGAAACCACATTGAGGTTTCCATGCATGGAGAAGAATTGCAAGCATATGTTCAATATGCCTGTCTTAATCAAAGGTTCTTAGCTTATTTTAGATAATTTTATGTATCACATTCTATGCAGAGGATTACAGTGGTGTGGAGCACAAGATAAACACAGGACTCTCTATGATGTTTGGGAATGGTCCCAGTGCTATGTAAAACTATTGAAACTTTGATGTTTTTCTATTCACTAATTAGTCCTAACATTCTAATACAACCTGCAATAACACCGACTGTTCATAAAGACACTACCTATCGCATATCTATAGATCACTCCTAATTTCTCTTTCTCTGTTACTCTTGGTTAGACAAAAGACCCATGGAACACTTGGCAAGTATTTCACATTCCTTGGCACTTAATCATTTCAGTACCATCCATGAAACTTAACAGAACTTTGTGGGGGGGGGGGGATAATTACGCTTTCTCCTACTTTTTTTGATTTTGTGTTTGTTTATTTATTACTTCAAGTTACATCTCCATCACAGTCCCCTCTCTCCAACCATCCTGGTCTCACCCTCCCACCCTCTTCCCCCTCTCCCATCTATCCTACTCCTCTGACGTGGGTTGCCCCTACATGTTAGGCCCCCTCAGTTCAACTGTAACATGAGGGTTTAGAGCTTCCTCTTGAACTGGGGACCTATATGGCAGCTCTATTAGGGAAATGTGTCCCACTAGCAGATAACAAGATCTATTTCCCTGTTCCTTTTGGTATGTTGTTTGTAGGATAGTTATCCTGTACTACATGGCTAAAATCCAATTGTAAGTGAATAGATGCCATGTGCATCCTTCTGGGTCTGGGTTAGCTCACTCAGGATGAGCTTTTCTAGTTCCATCCATTTGGTTGAAAATTGCATGATTGGGTTGTTTCTGATGGTTGAGTAGTATTCCATTGTGTAAATGTACCACAGGTTTTTTTTTTTTTTGTGTGTGTGTCCATTCTTCAGTTGAGGGGCATCTGGATTGTTTCCAGTTTCTAGCAATTACAAATAAAGCTACTATGAACATAGTTGAGGAGAAGTCCTTGTGGTTTGGTGAGGAATCTTTTGGATGTGTACCCAGAAGTGATAAGTAATTGTCCCTTTGCTCCAAACCAACCTTACCCAGTTCTGACTTTTTTATGGGAATCTGCAAACCAATATTCTTAAACATAAACTGTGGTCATGTTAAAATGTAGACAATATGGAATACAAGCTAGATCTTAAACTGGTGGAAACAGCCTTGCCTTCACTAGCTTTTCAGGAGCTTCCCACCTACTAGAAGAATCATGTTGACCAGCTTCTTCAGCCCAGCTGACATAGTTTCTTCCCAGTTGACAAGAGGAGACTGAGAAGTTGGAGATACCAAAAGACACACATTCCTTTCCCAATCTCCCTGTGTATTGCTTCTGAGATTATCATATGCCATATTTTCTTGATCATCAGCGTATGCCATATTTTCTTGGTTATCAGTCACTAACACTCTGCATTCTCAAAGAAGATAGTAATTGTGTCCCCTTCTCTTTTCCAGCATTTTTAGAATTATCTTCATCAAGCTCATACCATCTGTCTCCTGAAGGTTTCCATGTGTTAGGGACTTATTCTCCTCATTTCTCCAGCCTCTGGTTTACATTGGAAGATGGTGGTGGCTTTAAAAGGAAAGGTCTCTTACAAATTAGGGGTATACTATTGAAGGAAATATTGGGACTCCAGCATCTTCTCTCTTTGCCTCCTGGCCATCAAGAGGTGAGTAAGTTTATCAACTATGTGCTCTTACCATAATATTTAAACTTGCCAAAAGCCAAGACACGGTGTCCAGAAAGCAGACTGCAAATTGAGCTTTCCAATGAGCCCATATAAACCTTGTCTAAGCTTATGATTTGCTGTGTTTCTTATAAGGATACATTAACACTCTTCTTCCAAAGTATCCTTGCACTGAAGTCAGTGGACTGCACTGTCTGAGCTCAGAGAGGGCAGCCCTGAAGAACACACTGTCTTCAGAGAGGTGCAGCTTGTTAGATCTTATCTTGAGTAGCTTCATGAGGAACATAGATGAATAACAAACTACTAGACTCCAAACATTACAAATAATTTCACATTGTCGTGAATTATTCTCTCACTAGATTAGAGCAAATGGAAGGTGTAAGTCACAGCCATGGAGCTAGAGAACTAATTTCTCAGATAGTCTTGATTGTATATTTTCAACCCACGTCATTAGAGGCTGTTATTCTCATGCCTTCACTCACTGACTAATATTAATGACTTCGGTTTTCTGTAGAGCTAACATATCTTCAAAGACCAATATCATAATCTTGCCCATGGTGGGGAGTTTCTGGTTTGGACAGTGCTAAAAATGTTTGAATTGAAGACAAAGGAATTGTTAGTGTTTGGATGTAGTTCCTGATTTGTGTGTTTTGGGCAACAGATTGCTTTTTTAAAAAAGTAAAAAATAAAAAAAAATAAAAGATAAAGGCTCCTCCTACAATGTACAAAGAAGAGACTGTCCAAATAGTGACTAACAGCCTCAATTCAAGGTGTCAGCAGGGGAGAAAATGTAAGTGGCAGTGAGAATGGTAAATTAAACTTCTGAAGAAGGAAAAGGAAAAAAGGTCCAAACAAACAAAAACCCCAAGAAGCTTGGGAGAGTTATATGAACATTGCTACAGTGAGGCTTTCTTATAACTCCATTTTCCTGAGCTTGCCTATTGCCATCATTAATATCCCAAGCTAGGAAGTGATGCTGGGAAGCCCTGGGAAGCCAGCAAAGGGTGAGGGAAACTTACAGGGTGAGTAACACAATAAAAGTTCACAAGTGCTGGACTCATGAGGCTGTTTATTCTGCAGGAATTTCATCACAGAGCAAGCTGATCGCCTTTCTAATGCCTTAAATCAAGCAGCAGGTATCTGTAGCCTCAGAATTAGAAATATTCAGCATTCGCCAACTTCTAGACTTGAAACATTGCAGACCCGGTGATGGAAGATTTCTCAGGGTGATTTCTTTTGCAGCATTTTCCTTTCTCTACCGTTATAACAAAAAATAAATAAAACTGTCAGAAATGAAAATTCTGGTTCTATTATGTCCTATTGTGAATTTAACTACCATCCTTCTGATGGAAAAAAAAATCAAGCCAGTTTTTATATTCTTGATGTGCATTTCAGTCCAAACCCATGTAAGGATTTTGGTAGTATTTACACTCTCTAAACCTTTCTTTATCATTTTATTTTTTATGAATAGAAGTATAAAATAGAGATTCTAGGTAAAACTAAAAAGGATTATGGTCCTCTTATTTCTCTTGATAAATAGTAAATTTTAAGTGTTTTTGGCATTACTTCAGGAGAAGTTTCCTGAAGAAAGAGCATTGAACTCCAGATTTACACAGTCATAAAATTTCAGTATAAGAAGGAAGTAGAAAGGTCACTTCAACAAAGGAACAGAAAATATCCTTCCATAAAGAGCCAGGTAGTGAATACTGTTGGTTTTAAGGGCCATCATCTTATTCTCACTATTAACTCTGACAGGGAAGTTTGAAAGAGCTGTATATAATATTGATAGTACTGCTGTTTTCCAGTAAAATTTTGGTAGCAGAATAGATTACAATATGGGTGATGGTTTGACAACATTTAACCCAGTCTTTCCAGCTATGCTGGCAAAAATAAAATGTAAAGAAGAACTATTAATGTGGGCACTAAAATAGGGTCTGTATTATTATGATAAGGAATCTAGAGGCTCCTCAAAAAATTCAAAAGAAAAAAAGAATACTGAAAGATTCCACTTTCCTACAACTGAATAAATACCCAAAGTAAATGAAACCAATATGCCAAAGAGATATGTGTCCCATCTGTTGACAACATTATTCAGAATAACCAAGATATGGAATTAAGTGTCCAGTAAAGAATGTATGGAGAAAGAAATGTGACTTTATAAAGAAAAGGAGTACTATCCACCCATTAAAAAACAACAAAAACCCTACCATGTGTTACAACACTATGATCTTGGAAGATCCTTGCTGTAAAATATGAAACTTCAAACACGTTTATTACAGCATTATAGATCAATAAGATAAATATACAATGATAGGACAAATATTTCATGGTATGTCAGATCTCTTTGTATCCACTCTATCTATTTGTAACTCTGATGACATTAGAATTGTTACAAGATTCCCTCTAACATAGCATTAAAATGTATAAACAGAACAAGATAAAACAAAATACGATAAGACACAGAGAGAAAGGGAAGATGGAAGGGTAGGAAGCTGAGAGAAGTGGAGGTAGGGGAAACTGTGATCAGGATGTATTGTATGAAGGAAGAATCTATTTTCAATTTTAAAAACAAAAAGAAAAACTAAACAAAAACCAAATAAAACTAAGTATATTACCACCCTCTTGAGGCTATTCTGCCTCATTCATCCCAGGTCCACCTCTTTCCCAACATCCATAAGGACTTTAGAGAACTGAAGAGTGTTGAATCAGACTTTCTTCATAATCTGGGAGATGACATAGTATCTACTTGTCTGCAGACACCATGGTTGAGGTTTGGCCTCCCCATCATGCTATGTATAGTATTTGGCTCCAGCCTGGCTGGCTCATGCTTCTCCCAGGTCTGTGAGTATCTTTCTATCCTCCCTAACCATAATTCTCTGTCAGCTGGTGACAACATTTTCCACAGTGTAAGCTGCTCAATGTGTGGATTTCATTTAAGATTCCAGAGCTTTTCGACCCTAAATATTTGAGGCTTCTACACAATGGTTTGTGTCTTTAGAACACCATACTGGGTTCTAAAATCAATATTCTAGCAAGTGATTGGGTCTACTGGTTATAATGAACTGTAGATTCAGGCAGATTTGTAGATTTGATGCTTAGCCCTTTTACATGGTTTGACGTTGGAAGGACAGTTCACCTTTCTGTGCGTATTTTGTTGCATGTGCTAAATGATTACTATAACAGTGTCTACAGTACTGAAGTTACATTAGTAGTCAATGAATTAATGCATGTAAAATCTTAAAATGATGACTGGTATAGTACTAAGCTGTATTATATGATGATAGTTACTGACTCTAAATGTGAGCCTTCAACTCTGTCAGTGTCCTAGAAAAATCTCAGCATTATTGTTCTAGGACCTACTTGGATGACACAGGAATTATTTTTACAAAAACTAAATTCAAATTGAATATAATATATGTGGAAAACATACTATACTGGGATAAAAGATAGAATTATATTAGAAGTCATGTCTGAAATACAAGACTGTGTGTCATTTTAATGTTGTTCTTTACATAATTTTAAATTTTTAAATAATTATGGGTAACTTTTGCTTATTTAAAATAATGAGTAAAACATATTTAAATTTAAATGAGAATTCAAGTGAGGAAAACCATTACATTACATTGTTATATACTATATGAATATAAGAATTCAATTTATTTGATTAAGGGATTTAAAAAAATGTTAGGTAATGTTTTTTAAAATTCAGAGCTTCATTTACACTCAAGGCATCAGAGAGAAAGTAAACAAAATTCCTGTTTCTGAAGGAACATCATAGACCACTGGTTGGTTTGTACTTGCTAGTGTGAAAGGAAGCTCACAAATGTAGAACTACAAATGGTTGTGCGAAAAATATTCCAATGTCACAAAAGTTTATTATAGATTTGTTATGATCCTGGTATTGGGCTAGGTATTAATAATATAAAGGACATAGTCATGTCTTATTCTAAAAATATTAGAGTGGAAATTTTGAAGATAGTCTCAAGTGTATGTATGCCTATCTCCTTGTGCAATATTATCTTGATTATTGCCATTCTTGCTTTCCATAATTTTTTTGACTGAGATGCTGTGTTGCAAGGTAACTCCTTAAGAGAATACATATACTCTTAAATCCAATAGGAAGTCTCCATGTGTTGGCCAGCTGGCTACATAGGGGATTTTCCCAAACTATGTAGTCAGGAGTCTTTCCATTCTTGGCTTTATAGGCACAAAAATCATATCCTAGTTAACACACTTCAATTAGTCAGAACAGTTAACAATAAGTGGGGCTACAAAAGCCAAAAGCCGGTTGTGGTGGAGCACGCTGGTAGGATTTGCTGAAGGAGGCAGAGGCAGGAGGATCACGAGTTCGAGGCCAGCCTGGGCTACACATTATTTGGGCTGGAGAGATGGCTCAGAGGTTAAGACCACTGGCTGTTCTTCCAGAGGTCCTGAGTTCAATTCCCAGCAACCACATGGTGGCTCACAACCATCTATAATAGGATCTGGTGCCCTCTTCTGTTGTGCAGGTATATGTACTAAAATATAGAACATTGTATACATAATAAATAAATATTTAAAAAAAAAGAACTTTTAGGGACTTTCCCAGAGCAATGGACTTTGACATATTGGGTCTTTGTTCTCATTTTGCAGGTGTTGGGGTCCACATGCTGGGCTCTTAAATCAGAATGATACCTGAATGCTTCTAACATGGCATCAGTTATGCTAATACCTGGGGTCCTATTACAGCTGAACACATCACACACACACACACACACACACACACACACACACACACACACACACTTCTCTGTTAAAATTGGTGAAAAGATCATGAAAACTTGGCATTTCACTGGTCGTGTACGTGCTCAGGGACCCCATTCTACTCACCTATGAGATGATAAGTATGAAAAGGAATGCACAAGAGTGTATTAAATATAATGATGTTATCAATGCCTTCTATAATTTTCTAAACTCTTCAAAGAACCTGTCTTTCTTTGGTCTTCCCTTAATTTTTTTTCAGTCAGTTCTAGTTCTACACCAATAGTGTAGGAAGACTTTTTGGATGACTTTATTGGGTTCTTATAGCTACTACCCTTCCACCTTACTCCACCCTAATCCCTTCCAATACCCCAACAGTAGGTAGGAGAGAAAGAACGTTAGAGAGGAAAGGGGTCAAGTCCAATCTTTGTTGTCAGAAAATCTCTAACTAACAATCCAGCAATAGCAAAAGCAGCAGCAGGACCCAGCAGCAGGACCGGGCAACAGCCATCACAGGCTCTCTCAAGAGTCCCCAGAATTCTCAACATAACTACCTGTAGCTGGCAAAAATAATGCTCCCTGCCTTGGCCCCCAAGAGCAGGAGATAAATCATAATTACTGGCTATGGACAAATTGAAGCAGCCTCATAACTCACACTTGGAATTAAAATATAGTCACATAACATCACTGGGTTTTTTTTCTTTTTTTTCCTTTATTTTTTATTTCTTCAAGTTACATCTCAATCACAGTCCCCTCCCTATTCTCCTTCCTGTCCCACCCTCCCACCCTCAACCCCCCATCCTCTTCCCTTTTTTTTCTTTTAAGTTTAAGGTACATCTTATTTCCCCCTACAGTTTCCCCTTTCAGTCCAACAAATGGCTCTTTCTCTTATAATAATAAATACAATACAGTACAACAGAGGTAATTAGGCCACAGTTATGAGGGTTATATGGCTTAACGTACATTCCCAATGACCAGTCCATATGTATTTGGTACATGACTTTAACATTCTACTATCTAAACATCTCCATGAGTTTAAAGTTCTATATCTGACTCAACATTCATACTAACTTGCAACACAATTTTAAAAGTATCTTCTTAGGTCTATAACACTCTCTTGACTCCTAAACAACTCAAAATTTAATTATGAGACTCTAGCTATCTGTTCTTCAATCACCTCAGAGACCTGAGAGGGATAAATATATCTGATTTTATAGGAAGTACAGGGTCTGCAGCTTCCCAAACTAAGAAATGACATACCAGTGGCTGCCTGGACAGTTCCCATTTTCTCTCCATAGAAGATGGAAAGATCTCCCATGCTTTTTTTTTTTTTTTTTTAAGAAATCAAAATTCTCACTGCACCATAGTTTTTTATTTTTTATTTTTGACTAATCATCACACAACTTAATTCAAATTCATACACACAAAAGAAGTCAATGAATCTGAGAACAAGTTGGTTTAAGTGTGACCAGAAGATCACACTTCACAGACTGCTGAAACAAATCAAGTTAGAGGACATAATTTAGTTCACAGAAACACAGAGCCTAGGTAGGATCCAGCAGTCCTGTTTGTTTCACTCACACCCTTGCTTTGTGAACTCAGTAGTTTCAACTTGTCTCCAAGCTTGACCCACTCAAGTACAAAATGGAGGATTTAATAAATCTACCTCTGTTATAAAGCATTTTTCTTTTAACTTTATCTAAACAAACCTTCGTCAACGATTATAAAATACTACTCATCTCCAATAGAGTTATAAAATTGTACTGGAGAAGTAAAAGATATACTGGAAAGAACAGGAGCCTCAGTCAGTGAAGTGCTTGAAGCACACGTAAGGATATGAGGTCAACCCAGCACTAGCTATGCAGGTGGAGACAGGAGGATCCCTGGATCTTGCTGGAAAGCAAAGCCTAACCTAACCAGTGATCCCCAGCTCACAGTGAGAGGCCTTGTCTCAACAAAACAAAGAAAAAATACAATGGAATGACACCTGAGATTGACCATGACCTTGACACATACGTATGATGCATATGCCTGCTAACACAAGTGCAGAGTGGGTGTTGGGGGGAAGTGGGAGGAGGAGGAATATATTCACATTCATCAGGAGCAAAGACAAGAAAAGGATCTGAATCCCCAGGTAGTTTAAACCCAAGGTCAGGACAAACTGAACAGAAACTATTTATAGATTCAAAAAAGAGATTTTATATCTCTGTAACATCCTTATACTTCATAAGCATCTCTGATATCCCTAAATATGAATAGTCTGCAACTGAAACTCAAGGTCTGAAAAGCATAGTTCCCTGGGGGATATTAGGTCAGATATGCATGTTCTCAATTGAAAATGCAAATATATGATTTTAGCACTCGTTGCATGAGGAACCTGCAAACCACCCTTACATGCCTCCTTTATTCTGGACCTGTGAAGCATAACTGACTTTGAAGGAAAGGCTTTGAGAAATGTACTTGAGGTCCCAAAATCCTCCCCTGTTTTGTCTGATTCTTTTGATGGCCTCATTCTCATGATCATGTAGCAAACACAGATATGAGGCGAGCTCCCTGATACTCATCAACCTACTTTTGTAATTCATTTTTATGTGTGAATGCAGAAATATTTCAGATTTGGTATATTTTACAGAAATTGTATTAATAATAGTCAAATTATCCATCTTTTCCTCCTGGAGAATACTCTGGATTGACAAATGTCTTTACAGTATTATGTAATCCTGGCTGAGTCCTATCTTTACATGAGATACTATCCCAATTAGTGCAGCTGAACTTAACAACAGAAAAACACTCTCAAAATTCAGTGATTGGTGAATGAGAAATACACCTATTTTACTTGTAAGAATCCCTGAAAGATTCCTGCTGGAATAAAATTGAGGCACAACTTCAATGTGTTTAATTAAGGACTTGTAATTACAAAGTCCTTGCCATAATCCTGGTATGTGTTTTCGGTTTCATCTGGAGACTGTGATTCTGTTCAGCCATAAAAGAAAAAGAACATGAAGGAGCAGGCCTAGAAGTACATCCATCACTCTGGTGATGGCCTAGAGCTTGGTCACATGTCCTCACCTAACTGCAAAGGAAGCTATTAAATGTAGTTCAGTTTTATGCTGAGGAAAAAAAGGAGAACGGATTTCCAAGGGCAGCTAAAAGTCTTTGCCACAGGCCCTAAAGATGGATTGAACGTTTTTCTCAAGTTATAAGACAAATAATGAAACCATTAGAGAGGTCAAGCAAAGGGTTTAGACAAGTTTCTTTTACTTCTGTGCAAGATAGTATTAAGGCAAAGACAAATGTTCCCTTTACTGACTTAGCCTTCATTTGTTTAAGAGGTTGATGAAGGTTAAGTGTCCACTAACCTCCACACATCTTTGGCAGAAATATATACAGCAGTGGTCATAGTCCTTCCATATTAACTGGCAGCTGCATCCAAACCGAATGGATTTTCTTTGTCCTCCAGTGTCCAGCTCAGTCTTTTGTAAATCAGCTGATTAGTGGTGATAATATTTAAGAACAACCTCTTTTTTTAGTGCTCAGACCACTTAGAGGCCATGAGGTTTGTTTGCTTTTTACCCTTACTCTAAAGGAAAGGACAGAAACTACAAGCAGCAGACATAAATACTAAACAAAAAGGCAAGAAATTTAAAAAGAACATTTCTCATTACTGTTTTCTCCCTTTTGTCATAACATGGAAACATTATTCCTTCAATGGGAACAGTACAGTAACAATACTGACTGTCCTACTTTCATTTCTGTTGCTGTGACGAATGCCCTAACAAAGAGTAATGGTTTGGAGGAGAGAGAGTTTATTTGGCTTTCGATTCCAGTTCCATCACTGAGAAAAAAAAAAATCAAAGCAGGAACCCAAGCAGCTAGTAGGACCATATCTACAGTCAAGAGTGGAGAGGGATGAATGCATGCATGCTTCCGGTTTCTGCTTCTGCTTCGACTAGCTTTCTCTTGCCCTGCCTGGTTCAGGGTACTGCCCATGAACTGGTGCTGCACACAGTGGGTTGGTTCTCTCTACATCAGTTAAGAACCAGAGCAATTCCCACAGGTGTACCCAAGGGCAACTCGATTTAAATACTTTTTCAGTTGAGGCTCTATTCCCATATATTCTCGGTTGTGGTAAGATGGCATTTAAATCTAATCAGCACAGGGGCTTGAGAGGTGGCTCAGTGCTTCAGAGCACATGCTGCTCTTTCAGAACCAAATTTGGTTGTCACCATCATGGCTAATGGTTGACAACCACCTGTAACCCTTGCTTCAAGGGATCTGATCCCCTCTTCTGGCCTCCATGGACACTGCACTCATATCCAAAAACCCACATATAGACACATACATATGCATAAGTTTAAAAAAGGAAATCTGATACATTACCAGCAGTATGACCATTTTTCAATGTTGAAAGTGAAAAAAAATCATAAAAAAGGTAAAGCCTCAAAATATCTCCACTGATGTGGAAACTTTCCAAGGACCCTGCTGTGGAACTATTTTTTCTGAATTGAAGTCCAAAAACTCAGGAAATTAGTACGGAAGGTATGGAAGCCCCTGGGACTTAAATGATTCACAGAGCCTCTCTCAGAGATTATAAAAACCAATACATTCGTTAAGTTTCTGTGACTGTTATAAAACCCCATAATCCAGAGCAAATTACAGGAAAGGAATGTACTTAGACTTACACTTCCAGGGGTTGAGAGTCCAAATTACAGGAAAGGAATGTACTTAGACTTACACGTCCAGGGGTTGAGAGTCCACCATGGCAGGGAGGTACAGCACCAAGCATGGCAACAGGAACAGGAAGCTCAGAGCTCACATCCTGAACAGTACATGTAAAGCAGAGAGAAAGAAGCCACCCTATGGGGTACCAGTCTTTTAATGTCAACGTCTATGCATAGTGATATACTTCTTCCAACAAGGTTGCACCACCTAAACCTCCCAAACACCAGCAACAACTGGGCATCAAGTTTCAAATGCAAGGGGACATTTCTCATTCGAACAACTACAAGCAGGAAATAATTTACGGGAACAGGAGACAGTCCGGCATGAGGTTGTCTGAGGATTTTCAAGGGTGCAGCTTCCAAGAGTAATCATCCATGCTGCTTTTTGAAGAAGCAGCTACCTTTGAGTCACCAATATCCTTTCTTTAAGTGAACCCTCATTATGATTCTATCAACAATCTCAACAAATTCACCGGTTCATTCAGCTAGACTTGAGTAAAATCATTTCTTTTCTCTGTTGCTGATGTTCTCTGTCTAGGGTGAGTAGATGTCTGTTAATGTCTCTCCAGAAAAAGTCCCACAACAGGCTCCTGGGGTCACATCCTGAACTGTATATTATAGCTCCAAATTGCTTCCTTTATACTATAACTTGTTAATGTTGTTATGTAAATTGTGACTTTCACATACCGCCCAAACTTCCAAAGAAGTTTAGAAAGAGCGGAGACCACTTTGTTTTGACCTACTATTTAATTCCCAGTCCACAAACTTGGCTTTATAATAGAAGGCTAATAACATTTAGTAAGAAAATTGAAAGGAAAAAAAGAAATAATGGAGTTAAAATTTTATTACAAGTTCATGTGCTCTTGTATTCCAGGCTCTGTTGTGAGAGGTTTATATAGAGATGAAAGAGCTTGGATGAAGGAAAGGGAGAGGGAAATGATATAATTATATTCTAATCTCAAAATTAAAAGGCAATAAAAACATTTACCACCTTTGCTATTCAACTGAGAAAATGAGGGTTTTACACATGAAAATGTCATTTTTCCAGTATCATGTTTGTAAACAACATTGTCAAAAAGCATTTCCTGGGCTAATGTCTTCGTGGGTGACTGTTGAACAGCGATGATGGTGAAGCAGCACAAGGAAAATAGTCTTTCAGTCTCTCTATGTCTCTTTCTCCCCTGCCTGGTGTGTGTGTGTGTGTGTGTGTGTCTGTGTGTGTGTGTGTGTGTGTGTGTGTGT
>CAJQZJ010001638.1:18992100-19002538 GCA_907164525.1 Lophiomys imhausi | reverse complement strand
TGTGTGTGTGTGTGTGTGTGTGTGTGTGTGTGTGTGTGTGTGTGTGTCTGTGTCTGTGTGTGTGTGTGTGTCTGTCTGTGTGTGTGTGTGTGTGTCTGTCTGTGTGTGTGTGAACATTCGTGTTTCTGCCTGTGTGTCTCTGTCACACAAACACAACACACACTCCTTAGGTGATTTATCATATCATAACTCAATATCTCCACTGAAGATTCCTTCAACCCCAAATTAACAGTTTAACTCTTGATATGTTTTATTTATATTTCTAATAACAAAATACACTCCCAGTTTTACACAATCTAGTGCCCTTTTGTTATTACTGTAAAATATAAATATTCCCTTTTCTGATATTTTCACACTTTTATTAGTTCTGCTTCCATTCTGTGCTTGCTTTCTTCCTGACCCTATTTCTTTTCTCATTTTGTTTCTTCTATCCTTCTATATTCCCTCATGGAAAGAATTCTCACCCCATCTCAAGCATTCATGACTTGCGGGACTCTCCACCTACAGATTTTTAGTAAGGCTACAGGCAACAATGTCACCTTTTTTTGATGCCCAACATGCACCAAAGCTGTGTCTGAGCCCAGGAGAGGAATGCCCAATTTGAACTGGGGCAACTTAGGCTGCTCTAGTCTCTAAAATAATGCAATTCGTTGCTGCTAGCATGATTTCAGCCAAGCATCAAGAGGAAAATATGCCTTGGAGTGTCCCCTGCTCTGTCCATCTTTATGTTTTTCTTTTCAAATAGCATAGAAGCCCCCAAGCTACATTATAGCTCCTCTGAATCTTTATGAAAACCAAATGCTTTTTTTCTTTTTCTAAAGTCACTTCAATGAAAAGGTTATGCTTTGTTTATTTCATTTCTGAAGACTCCTACTGCTAGCATCAGTGAGGTAGAAATAAATGTGTCCAAACAAATGTCTTATTGGAAAGGCTTTCTAGATTTACGTTCTGTTTCTGTGACAGTGCTGACCTCTAGCGTTCAGAACATGAATATTTTTTTTCAATGTATGACAACTTAAAACTGGGACTCTCCAAAGAATGATGATATTGATTTAGGAAAAGACTGCAACAAGAATACTCATGTCATGGTAAGCCATAGTTATGGTCAAGGAGGTGAATGGGGAAGCTTTTAAGCACAAATAATAAAAATTACATCAAATGTTTTACAACAACAATCCTGACCAAGATGATTAGTGAAGAGTGGGAAACAGTCTGAGGTTGACCAGATGATTAAAGACAAATGTTGTAAATAGACAGGTTGTGGCATGCAGCATTGTGAAAGCCTCTGTGTAAAGGTATGGGTCTGGAAATGCCTTTTGTGATTATTCCTGGCAGGAAGTCATGTGCAAGAACAATGTCTTCCTTTGTAATCTACCCCGATGCTGTTGTCAGGACTGATACACGCAACTCTTGTTTTGATCCTGGTAGGATTTGCTTTTCGCATTTCAGTCTTATTATTTCCAAGCTGTCTTTGTTGTTGTTGTTATTAGAGTCTGATTTTCATAAGAATTATATTCAGAAATAAATGATTACACTTTCAGAAGTAAATAACATACTATATGTTGGTAATTTTGTAAGATACAAATGCATTTTTGTGTATATATGTAAGATAAATTCTCAGACATTTTCAGTTGTTGAGATCTCTCTCTCTCTCTCTCTCTCTCTCTCTCTCTCTCTCTCTCTCTCCCTTCTTTCCTCCCTCTCACCTTCCCTCCCTCCCACGTCTCTGTGTGTGCACGTTTGTCTGTGTATACATGTACACATGTGTCAGCTCAGATGTTTTTTTCTCTGGAACTATTCACATTCACATTGTTTCTTGAGATAGGGCTTCTCCCTGGCCTGAAAACATGGAGTAAGCTAGGGTAGGCTGGCCAGTAAGCCTCAAATATCCATTTGTCTCTGTCCCACTGGGATTACAAGCAGGTACTACCACATCAAGGTCTATTGTTGTTTTGTTTGATTGACTTGTTCTTAGGTTTTTAGTGTTTCATCGAGTTCAAACTCTACTCTTCCTTTTGTTTAGAGTAACCTTGAAGTCTTTCCTTCTCAATAGTTCTCCGAGAAGGTCTGTGGACTACACTATCAAACACAGCAGAACTCAGCCATTTCTCAGCGGTGTCACCACCTTCTTGACCTGCACACCCAGTCTCTGGTTTATGGTGCTAAGCTTTTAGCTAGTCTCCCTGAAACCACAGTTCCCTTTCACCCAAAGGGCGTTAGGCTCAGCAGATACTGTAAATCCGTCTCTCAGAAACACAAAGTGGGTTCCAGCATTCCTTCTCACAAACCTTCCAGATGCCTTCATTTCTCTCTCAGAGAAAGACTAACTAACTTCTAGAGCCCACGGACACATTTCATGCTTACCCGAGTCCATGTCGCATCCTCCCTCACTCCCTCACTCAGTCAGAGGCAGTACCCAGAAGGCCTTAACATTCCCATGAGCTTCTCTAAACTTTAAGCAGATTTTGAACTGCCCCGGCCTCTAACCCTCCTTTCCTTAGAGCGCTTACTTCAGGAAACTTGCCCTTGTAAATGCTTTCCTGGACCCTTTTAGAAGTAAAAGTGTCCGTGCCTTATTTACAACTCAAGGAAGTCTTTCTAGATGACCCAGGGACAACCTTTCAGGTGTAAGCCTCAAGGGAAATGACAGCTCACTTCTCTTAGCTTCTAAAAGAGGAGAAGCCTAGCTTTCACCACCCTAGTTGTAATACTGCCTGAGGTGAGGAGGTGAGCAGCTTACCTTTTTTTTTTTTTTTTTTTTTTTCAATAAAACCATAGCAGGCACTGGTGGTCCTGCAATCCCTCACCCCAGCTCTTCGCATTTCCAGCCCTTTGAGTTACTTCAGTATCTGTGTCATATTACTTATAGAGCACCTTCCCCTCCTACACCTTTGTCCACAGCAACTTTTCTTTGGCATTGCAAGTGCACACGTGTTCCTTCAATCTGTGCATTTGAAGGTCCCTCTTTCTCATCTTGGTGACCCCCCTGGCTTGTACCTAGGTATACTAGGAGGTGAACAAGCACAAATGAGAAAGCTTTGTTTCCTTCATGAGACTGTTCAATGTGTCACTCTTTCAGTGAGTTCCCCATTTTCATAACACAGCAAACTGCTGCATCTCTACCCTCTTCCCCCTTAATGTTTCATCCTTCCCCCACTAAATTTATCATTTTCTAACCTTGCTATGCATTCTTCCTTTTATAAGTCTTCTGGGCCACAGTGCATATCATAGCAAGAGAAATGTGACTAACACAGAAGTTGGTACCAGAACTCGTCTGGTATCCTTCTTATAGGCCTGTAATTCAGATATTTTGTCTTCTCATCATCGTTATACCTTAAATTCCTCCATATCCCTTTCATTTTTGTTGTCATGTTCTTTGGGGGCTCTCATTCCTCTGTTCTATCTCCAGGTCCTGATAATCTATCCTCTACTTGGTTCATTCAATTGGTAAGCTCTTCCCCTGACTTTTTTAATTAACTTGTTAAAATTTTCAAGTACATCTTCATTTCACCTTGAGTTTTCTTCAGTATTTCTCTTTTTACTGAATTTATCATTCAAATCATGGACTGTCTTTGTTGTTTCATTCAGCTGTACATTTGTGTTTTCTTGATCTTCAAACAGGACTTTATTAATATCCTCTTTAAGTTCATCCAGCTTTTTGTTCATGCACATTTTAAACTGCTTCAATTATGGATTGTTCTTTTAAATTACGTGCCTAGAATTCCATCCAGATAATTTTCATTGGAGAACATTTCTATATCACTATTTTAGAAGAACATACTGTTTGTATTTTTGCAATGGGCCTTGGGTATGTGCATTTATTTCATAAGTTGTATGAGTCTGATATAAAATCCTAGCCTGCCTTTATTGGTTTGTTTCTGTTTTTCATGTTATCCAAAGTTGGTTGATTTCAGATCATATGCAAAGGGTATATAGATTAACTCCTTCAAATGTTCCATATTGAGTTTTTGTTGGAGACTGGGGTAACCCCAACCCTATGGTAACTGAGGAGGCAAACTAATGTAACTCTTAGCTGAGTCTAGGGTCAAGGACAGGGCAGACTCACCAAGAAAGTGTGTAAACAAGTGTGACTCCAAGCTGGGCCTGAGCATAGAAGAGTTGTATGGGGTAAGAAACTGGGGCAGAATCAACTTAGAGAGCATGCATATGGGTGTGACTATTGCCTTGGTATGAGCATAAAGGGATGTGAGACAATGGCTTGTGAGAGTCTCAATAGCAGTGTATGCTGGAAAGTAGAACAGGTAAATGGATTTTTAAAAGAATTTTGTTTGGGACTTAGAAATGGAGTTAAAATATGTATCATCCAGATGTGGCTGCCCACACCTCTAATCCCAGCACTTGGGAGCCAGAGACAAAAAGATCCATGAAAAGTTCAAGGGCAGCTTGAATTTACTCCACACTGAGAATTTCAGGCCACCCAGCTCTATATATAATGTGAGCCTTCCTTCCAAAGAAGTAAATAAGAGTAAAAGGCAATACTGAGTATTCCTTTGATTCCCATAAATGACCACACAAGTTGATTACCATCCACTGCTTCCCGTGGATTTCTGAGTCTATTCCTCTGCTCAAGCAACTTCCTAAAACATTTTAGAGGACTGACTAATAAGTGAGATATAGTTTTTAATCATAAAATATGCTGCTCAAGCAGGAAAGAAAACTATTTTTAATTAGAAATCAGGCAGCAAATTGATTTAGGGAAACAATAGAAATGAATAACTAAAGACTTAATGAAGTTTATGTTATTGGAGAAACTTACACTTCTCATCAACTGGCTAATTTGGGAAAAGGTACAATTTGAGGAACAACTTTCTGTGTCCTGTTCCAAAAATTCCTGCCTTGACTGAGTTTTATTATGCTTCTCTGGATCCTTTTCACAACTAGACCTGACATTCAGCTATAAATGTCTACTTTTCCTTGTTATGATCATAGTTCAGCCCAGTTTCTCTCCTCTGCTGCAAAGCCCTATCACAGTAGTCCCTGTCCCTATTGAAGGTGTCTTGCCTAAATAACTTTTGCCTTATGGTTTTAACAACGTCAGATTATTTTTAGCATCTCACCCACACAGACATCTATGTAAAATAACATTACGTTTGTTTCACTGTCACTGTGACCAAAATACCTGATGGAAACCACGTAAGAGAGGAAATTTTTTTTGTTGTTGTTGTTCATTATGTCAGAGATTTCTTTCCATGGCAGATGCAAAGACTAGGGCAGCAGAAATGTTCATCTCATTACAAGGAGGAAACAGAGGGGGTTGGTCTGGTGCTATGTAAGCTAATGCTAATTACTGGCCCCCAAATTCTGGTTGCTGCCCAGGCAAGCACATTGCCACACATACTTGGATTTGTTTTGTAGACCTTCCTCTACCTGGCTCTACCTATTTTAAACTTGTTTGGTTAATAAAAATGCTGAAGCCTGTGACTCAGCAGAAGAGAAGGAGGCAGAGTGTACATTCCAGGAGTTAGAGGTAGCAGAGGACCAAAGGAAGAAGAGGATGAGAAGGAAGAGAAGGACAGATGCCATGGGTTAGATGGATCTGAACTCCACATGGCCTGGAGATTCGACGTGTTATTGAGAGATACAGCCCACAAGGAACATTCTCAAGTATTTAAGGTGGTTTGGGCTGGGAAATAGAAAGCTAGCTTAGAGGGTTAAGATCTGCCTAGGCCTAGTGCTTAAGGTTATATTGGATTGCAACAGGTCTCAGTGTGTTTATTTATAAATTGTGGGCTAAGAAAACATACTGAGTTGCTCTACAACATAGCCTATAATTTTCAGTTATTGGGCTGAGAAAGACCTTGGAGATTACAAAAAATCCCTTCTGGGTGTGCCTATGAGGACATTGCCATTGCCATCATAGTAATCTAACTATTACTATAATTATTTAATAATTCATGCTACAGGAGACAGAAAAGGATTAAGATAAAGTCCCTTCAAAGACATACTCCCCAGTAATCCACTTTAACAATCTGTCACAGTTTTCATGACCTCCAACCAGTACACTCATGTTTGAATCTATCCACAAAGAGTATCTGCAAACTGATTGTCTCTGGTAATGTCCCCTTAGGCACACCCAGAAGGTATATTTGTAATCTCCAAGGTCTTTCTTAGCTCAATAACTGAAAATTATACACTATGTTGTAGAGCAACCCAGTATGGTTAATAGTCTAGTAGCTAGCTTGTAAAATGCTGAAATGTTGTTTTCCCTTAACTTAGGTCTTTTCAAAATTACTACTACTACTATTACTACTACTAATAATAATAACAATAAATAGTGACACTTAGAATCTGTAGTATCTATAGATACTAAATAACAGGCATAATTTCAACAGTTTTGCATGGGTAACTGTAAATATATCTTTTTTTGACCTGGTATAATTGTTGTCTGGGAGTCTTATTGCCTCTGTCTGCTAACTCAGGCCTAGTCCTGGAAGCTTCTAGACTCTTTGCAATCTTATCTAGGCCTAGATTATTTTCAGCCTCTGAGACTTACTGCTGAATAAACTCACCCTTTCTTCTTTTTTCTGAACTCTTGCTGGCTGGTTCAACTCAGCTGCTCTGGCTCAAACTCTTCTCCAAGCTGTTTAATTTAAACTGACTTGTTGGAGTGAGGTCTAATACATTGCTTCTGATAGGCTTATTTCAATGTTCAGACATGGATGCCACCTCTTCTGAGGCATTCTCTTGATTGGTTAATAAAAGTCACTGATGGCCAGTTAGCTGGGCAGAAAGAGACTATAGGAAGTTGGGACTTCCTGCGAAGAAAACATGAACACTGTGTTTTACACAGAGGAAGCTCTTTTTCCACCCAGAGACATGGAAGAAGACAGATGTGTTTGAGAACATTGGAAGGTAAAAACAAGCCACATGGCTGTTTGGGATTAAATGCTCTGAGTTAAATTAGATTAGCTAGTTGAGAGTTTGCACAGCTAAGGGCTAAGTATTGAAACATTAAAAGACATTGGTGTATTTAATTATTGGGGAAAGGACCCCAGCAGCTTATAGGACCCCAGTCCAAGCAATCCAGGCACATCGGCCTCCCGCCAAGCCACTGGCTAGTCCGCCAGCCTAATATAACAACTTATCATTATTAATTAAGATATTAGTTAACAGAGTTTAGGTTGCAGGTGGTGAAGGCCACCTTTGGTCCAGGGCTTTTTCCCAGGACAAGTCAGGCTGCCAGTTAAGGTGGTTCAGGCCTGTCGACTTCCTGCCAGCCCACTAACTGTTCTGCTAGTCTAATCTTATAGTTTATACTTATTAAAAATACAAATTTATAATTAAATTTCAGTTTCCCTGAATTCTCTCCACTTCTCACTGCTTTGCTCTACTTGGCCTCATACTAACTCCAGAAAACTGCTCTAATATTCTGGCTCATTCTCATTCTCTAGCTCATTCTATCCTCACATGTGTCTATCTTATTCTCTCTCTCTGCAATCTGTCTCTGCATAAATATCCTGGTAAAACTGCTATCTATCTATCTATCTATCTATCTATCTATCTATCTATCTATCTAATCTTCCTGCTCTCTTAAGTCACCTCTCTTTCCTTTCTGTTCTCGTGAGAGTTGGGCATATTCTATATCTGACTCATTCTGTCAAATCTTTCTGTGATTTGTCACTTTGTCTGCCCCTCAATTAGACTTAATTTTCAACAAACTAAACTTACTTTCTTTGTTAGGGATTAAAGGTGTATACTAAGGGTGTGTTGGCACTCTAGCCAGATCACAGAGACCTAAAAAGTCTTTGGATATGATAAGAGCAATCATGTTGCTAGATTAAAATTCCTCTACATATAATCATATTTATTGTTCTCAAATCTATGAGGTCATAACATTAACATGGCTATTCTTGCCAAAGTTCATATCACCACTTTGTGATAGCATTATAATACTTGTAAACATCATATTTAATGATCACATAAATTATCACATACAGTCACATGTATGTGATAATTTCATAATTACCAAAACCAACAATCAGTAACATCTGAAAGGTATAATTACATTATTTTCTATGAAGAAAGCTCAAAATTTGGACTTGTCTAAAAGGAGAAACATTATCAATATCTATTTACTCATAGCTGTCCAGTACATTTCTGAGAAGTTAGAAAATACAGCTAGTTTATGATTCTTTACTTTACAACTAATAATAAACTTAGTCATGCCTTGTGGGCAACTCTTTAGCACTTTGCAGAGAATCTATTGTCAATGACAGAGCTTCTAGTACTCTGAAAGACTGTCTTAATGTCTGATCTTGTATCTGCACATTGCAAAGCATGAAACTGAATTTGTAAACTCTCTAAGACTGACACCAGTCTGACAAAATTATATTCAGAAGCCAGATTCTAGATGACTACCCCAGTCTCTCAAATCAAAAAGACCAAAGGGTCAAAGGTAGCACTGATTAGCTGCTGACCAAGCAACTTAGTGAAGAGTTTCCAACTATGATCAGCTCCTAAAAATAGATATGTAAAATTGAGACATACTTAAAGATTATTATGAGAGTGAAATTCAGGAATACGTATATATCACTCAACATGTTTATCCCACTGCATAAGCATTCTAGAGACATTTGCTCATACTGCTGGCATTGGCAACCTTCGAGGGATGAAGCATACTCAATATACATTTAAGTCAGATATAAATGTTGCTGTAGATACAAATTCCTAGTATGGCATTATCAAATTTATTATAGTCTAATATTCATGTTGAAAAATATGAAGGGCTGTTAATTACATAATATAATCATATGATATGATTAATATAGTTCTCAGGGACAATTATTTTTTAATTTTCTGATGAGCTGTAATAAACTCATTATAATTGAGTTTCCTTTCTATTTAATATTTTTCTGTGTTAGGATTTGAATGTATGGCATCACACTGTTGAAAATGTCTAATTAAATTATTAACTAGTATTTAGGTTATATTTAATTGGTTTTGCAGTTATTAATCCTTAACCTGCCATTATAAATGAGCACACAGACATCACATGGATTTTAACAAGACTTGGCCTGGATTGAGCAATCTTACCCCATCTAAGCTAGCTCATAATTCTATTACCAAATATAACTCCATATATATATATACATACCCTGGACTGCTATTCTCCATGCTAGGCCAATGTTCCAGACCACATGGAATGATGTTCTTTTCTCTAACCCGTGGCATGTGTCCTCATTCCTGCTCCATCTGCTTGTCTTGGAGGCTTCTTCTGACTACTCTACTTCATCTACTGAAAGTTTCTTTTACCCATAACTTCTGCTTTAGAAGCCCACACCTTAGTCCCACCTACCTTGTCTTTTCCCAATCTCAGTCCTCAGCATTTATTCAACCAATCAGAGACAACGTAAGTAATAGACAGCTAGCAGGACCAATAAATTAACATTTAGAATGCATAACATCACCCCATCATTTCTCTCCTTTTGTCTAATAAAAAGGAACATTTTTAACTCATATAGTAAAAACAGTAAGAACAAATACTAAACAATAAAAAAATATATAAAAGTTATACACATAATGTTTAGCCTATTTGTATCAGGCAATCTCAAAGAAGAAAAAATAATCTATCATCTTGGTGTGTCTATAGTTCTGAACCTAAATATTTTCTACCATATACTATATTTATAATCCCAAAGATTTTATTTAGATATAAAAATATTCTCTTAAATCCTAAACAACTCAAGTTCAATTGAAATTTTCTATTATGCCTTCAAGACCATCAAAGACATAAGAAGAGATAAAGTTATTATTTGAGTGAGTAGGAGGGGCATAGGAGAACAGTTTCCAAAAATAAGAATGACAGTTTGCTCCCTAGACAATGCTCTAGGTTCCGATACCATTGGAACATCATTCAGCCTTCTGGCCAAACATATCTCACAGACTAAATTGTTCAGCAGGAAATAAGAAGGATTTTTCCACTCTGTCTCTGCAGAATCAGGCCATCAACTTACCTGCATTTAAGCTTTGGTCCACCTTTGGACTGTATATAGTCTGCTGAGTGAGCAGGGGCATTTTTATCCAATAGGAATTATCTCCTAATGGGGAATTTTTGATGCTCATTTTCTCCTTCCAAGTCAAATGGGAGCTACCAGGAGCTGACTGTCTTAAGTGAAGGAATTCTTTTATATATATATATATATATATATATATATATATATATATGTACTTTATTTTTTTTCTTCAAGTTACATCTCAGTCCAAACCCTTCCCTATTCCCCCTCCTGTCCTACCCTTCCACCCTCTTCCCCCGCAACAGCTTCCCTTTTCAATCCAACAAATGGTTCTTTCTCTTATAACAGTAAATTCTATACAAAACAGCAGAATTAAATATGCCACATTTATGAGAGTTAAATGGCCCAGTATACCTTCCCAATGTCCAGTTCATACATATTTGGCCCCTGACTTTAACCTTCTA
>CAJQZJ010001638.1:18958618-18977100 GCA_907164525.1 Lophiomys imhausi | reverse complement strand
GGGGGGGTAGGTAATTCTTAAAATAATGAAAATATCCTTAAATGCCATTTTCTGTATGCCTCTGAGGGTTTTGAAGACATATATTTATTTATCTATTTATTTATAAATCTATCTATCTAATATTTCAGCAAGCAAATGGTATATTATTAACCATTTACTAACTGTTCAACCCAGTAAGCCTATTTTGTGATAAATTAAGACTAGCATTTGACATGACCAGTAGCTTGACCGGCCAGCCATCAACCTGTATTACCCACACTCCTAAACAGATTGCAATAGCAATCCATAAAAGAATTGGAAATAAATCTGTGCTTTTAAATGAGTTGTATGGGCACAATACAATATATAAGAGTAGAAATATACATATATGTGTTTCAAAATATAAAATTCTATACCAATGAATACAAATTTAACCTTATTTTACTGTCAATATACAAAATCAAAAAATAACCTTATTTTGAGAATAGCAATAGCATTACATTTCAGAGAAAATTCAATAATCTACCCTTACATCTTATCATTTCTATAGAATGCATAACATCACCCCATCATCACACATTACAAAAGTATATACACCACTGAGCTGCATCCCCAGCCATTGATTTTTCCATTTGATTCAACAAGAATCAATAAGAACTAAAATTTTTAAAAGACTTTCCCTTTATAAAGCTGTTATTATAGTGTAAAAACTGGTGAGAAACAAATAAATATAACATGAAGAAAAAACTGGAGAGAACCTCTAACATGTTGAATAAAAATTGGTTCATAATAGTCCCTCCAAATGAATTAATTTGATCTTTTAAAAATGCATAATTAAAACCCAGAAAAATAAGTAGAAATATGCTGGAGCAAGCTCTTGCCAGTGCAGAAGAATTACTGATGTACATTTTCCTTCATTTGGGATCAGTGACTTCACTTTGGTTGCTTTAAATCAGACACCCTAGGAGCTCCTGTAACAGAAATCTGCAATGCTACACTGGAGGGCTGTTACTGCTGCAAATAAGCTAAGCATTTACTAGGAAACCAGTACAGTCTGGAAAATAACAAAATCTGATCTTAAGCTCTTCTGAAAGGAAATAAACACTAATATATCATGTTAGGATACTACTATCAGCATGGTACATTAATATAGCACACTAATATATTTTACTAAGCTAAGTTTACAATTAAACAGTGTAGTGTTATTTTGAAGGTGATTTCAAAATACCCTCCTATTGAAATAAAATTAGCTCTTTCCAGTAATGAGAAAACATAACCCAGACCATCAGACAAAATATACTTGACTTAATTTAAAATAAACACTTTGGAATAAACTATTTTGTTCCTATTAAGAATTACTCAGTATACTGTTAAGCCATTTAATATCCTTTAAATATAGTATGCAACTAAAGGAAAGAAGAATTTTCTGGGTGTCAGAAGGAGGCAAATTTGAAATTATTTCCCCATGGAAAAACACAAGAAAACCGTTTACTTGACTATATGTAGAGTTACAGTGCCCCAGGCTAGAATTCTCTAGAGCTGTATTCCTATGGAATATAAATTATTAAATTAGAATTTTTAAAAGAAAAATGAAAATGCATTTGGAATTCTGCAGCATGTGTTTTATTGTTTAACTTCTAGTAGTATACCCCACTGAATTATTTTCCTCTTATTACTCTTTAGAAATATTTTACTAAAGTACTAGAAATAGATTTCTTCTGAATGAAATGCAAGAAAACAAACACACATTTGCAGTTACCAGAGGATCTCATAAACAACAAGAAAATGAGTGTGAGAATTAACCATGTGTTACCTAAAACCTTGAGGTTCTTTCTAATGCTCTAGCATAAATTCCTGGTGCTTATATTTAATTGCTGTTTAATATCATGTGAATTAAATATCAGAATAAGTCTGAAAAATCATGTTCACATTAGTCTACTATTAATCAGTGAGTGGTGACAATCCACCTAGTATTTTTCATTAAAGGGTACTATTTATTAAAAACAACCTGACACAACTCTTTTTTTTTTTTAAGAGAAATAAGAGAGCTTATTCTGGAGCCAAATATGAGTGATGATGGCTCTGGGAACACAGCTTTAGTTTTCCCGAAATTCTACATTCCAGTGTGAAGGCAATTTCATGAAGATTTTTTTATAGTAATAGAACAAAGAAAGTCATAAATCAAGACTCTTTTTAAATATATCAGTGGAAATACTAATTAGTTACATCAAAGGAGAGAAGTCTCGGAGGCAGCAGATGCTCTCTAATGAATTTTACCCTTTTGGTAGACTAAACTGGGTTTTGTTAATATTTTCGAAGATGTTTGTTAGTCTCCAGATTTTAGGATAAAACTAGGGATGAGCAAGCAATGGCTAAAGATTGTTCAAGGTAATTGATATTTTTTTCATGGAAGATCTAATCAAGCCAGTCAGCCATCACAGATGCAACTTCTTTTCAAGAAGTATCTGATGTCAGCCAAATATCAACTTTTGTTCAGAGGGGGTTGGGGGACTATTATTTATTAAATATTATAATGTCTGACATAGCTAAGATGGATGATTCTGGTGCACATGAGGTTGAGTGAGTGGTGGGCAGCACAGCCATCTCAGAAGAAAGGAATAGCTGGTGAAGCCACTAAGAAGGAAATGCTTGGATCATATCAGAATGATTAGCCATCAGGAACTGGATTTGACCTTTTAGAAGTAAGGAGTTTACATTAGGGATGTATGTATGTTCTACCTTATAATTTTTGTAATTGTGGCCCAATTATTCTTATTGGTTTGTACTGTATTGTTATATGAAAAAGAGTCTTTTATTGGACTAAAAGGGGAGCTGTTGAGGGGGATAGATACACCTTAAATTTAAAAAAAAAAAGCAGATAGGAGGGTGAGGGAGAAGAGGATAGGAGGGTGGGACAAGGAGGGGGAGAAGGGAGTGGACTATGATTGAGATGTAGCTTGAAGAAATAAATAAATGTTAAAAAATAAGATGTAAATTGAATAAATAAATAAACGTTCAAAAAAAATCCATCCTCTGAACCTAACATAAAATCTACATGTGAAAACAATAGGACTATTATACTTAAAATTAAAATATTCAAGGACATTTGCCTGTTGGAGAAACATAGCAGACAAAGGAGACTTGCCTTTCTAGCAGCCAAAATTAACATTAAAAAAGCTAGATTGACTCTATGCTTCCCATGTATTTACAGTTACTTGTACCTGATAAAAATTTTTACTTCTATTTGGAGTATTTAAACAAATTTATCATTTTTAAATTTTAAAGTTTTCTTTATTCTTTTTTTGGTTCAGTTTGATCTCATGTGGAGTAATTCTGGCTATAGCTCCAGCAGTGAGTGGGGAAATGCATCAGATATTTTTTCATTAAAGATTACCATTTATCAAAACCACCAGACACAACTCTTGATATTTCGCATATTATCTCTAATATCTAGCACATCACTGTCAGAAAATTACACAACAAATAAGAAAATAATTGTTGAGAAACATGAAGCATTACGTCCAAGGTTAAACAACTAGCAAATGAAAGACCCAGGAGCCTCAAGCAATTCTTTCTGTCTGCAGGCTGCATGCGTTTACTGACTTTCTTGACAATTCCCCAGCCAGCCCACTAGGCTCCTTTAACTTACTGATAGGCCATGTTTTCCCTGGGGAGAACATAAACACCAGTTCTGAAAGGGGCTCAGTTATCTGCACACACACACACACACACACACACACACACACACACACACACACTCACACTGTGGAGAGAACTCAGCTCAAAGCAGATGAGACTGGAACATGGAATTCTCCTGTTTTCCTAAGATGGTCTGTTTTAATAACCTCCTAAATGACACAAATTCTCCTTTTACCTTTGTGCCAAGAGCAAACTAAATGCTGTTTCTTTTCTTGCTTTCTTTCTTTTCTTTTTTTTTTTTTTTTCTGGGCACTAAAGATACCAACTTGTGACAAAATAATTACAAATCCAAAGAAACTGAGGACCTAGAACTTGCATTTCCAGGCCAAATCATAGCTGGTGGCAAAAGCTGTTTTCAAAGGACAGGTTGTGTGTAGTGGGCTTTCCTTAAAGATGGCATCAATACATATAATGACTAGAGTTCAAAACAAATTAGTTGGGCCCCTTGAGTGAGCATAAGAGAATTTAGGCAAAATAAAATGTTAACAGTTGTAATGTGAAATAAATTAGATGTGTCCAGGAACATAGAATTAAAAACAGAGAAGGACTAATGAAAAAAGTGAGGCCAGTGCCCAGTATTTTCAAATGTGTCTTCATTTATTTGAGAAACTTATTTCACCAGTTTTTGTGTGAATATAAAAGTAGAGCATGGTCATTGTACAAAATACAATGTTTCTGATGAGTATTTTTGTATTTCATACTTGTTTTTCCCTAAGTGTAGTAATAATATATTAAAGTTTATCCAAAGTGAGCCACCATGTGGTTGCTGGGAATTGAACTCATGACCTCTGGAAGAGCAGCCAGTGCTCTTAACCGCTGAGCCATCTCTCCAGCCCATTGGGAAGGTATACTGGGCCATTTAACTCTCATAAATGTGGCATATTTATATCTGTTGTTTTGTATAGTATTTACTGTTATAAGAGAAGGAACCATCTGTTGGACTGAAAGGGGAAACTTCTGGGGGGAAGAGGGTGGAAGGGCGGGATAGGAAGGGGGAATAGGGAAGGGTTTGAGACTGAGATGTAACTTGAAGAAAAAAAAATAAAGTATTTAAAAAAAAAGTGTAAGACAAAAAAAAAAAAGTTTATCCAAAGCAAAGAATGGGAAAGCATGTTGATTTATTTATTTATTTTTTACCCAAATGCTAGAAAACACAACTATTGAAAGGACTAGGTAAATCAAAGTTATTCCATTTTGGTTTTTAGGCTCCATTTTGTCTTATGTAACTAGTTCTTCTTGGAAAAACCACAGAACATAGGCCACCCAATCAGCATGTAACCAGTTGCCTGAGAAATATAAAAATACCACTAGGCCTGAACCAATACCCTGTTTTTCTGTGTATTCCACCCCTTGCACCCTGAAAAGGCATTCTCGGGACTCCATCCACCCATGACCTCATACCTGACCAATCAGATTAAAGGGCATAATTCCCCACACCAAATTTTGAGCGTTGCATGCATGCGTGGGCACGTGTGCGTGTGTGCGTGAGTATGTGTGTGTGTGTGTGTGTGTGTGTGTGTGTGTGTGTGTGTGTGTTGGGGTTTTTGTTTGCTTGCTTGCTTTGCTTTGCTTTGCTTGCCCCTTGTTGGGGAAAGTCTAATAACATTACTTCTGATAGGCTGATTTCAATGTTGAGATCTAGTTACTGCCTCTTCTGAGGCAGTCTCTCGATTGGTTAACAAAAGTTGCTGATAGCCAATTAGATGGGCAGAAAGCATATAGGAAGGCGGGACTTCCTGAGATTAGAACAGGAACCCTGCATTTTTACATAGATGATTAGGTCATTCCACCAGGAGACATGGAAGAAGATAGATGTGTTTGAGAATGCTCTAAGGTAATCACAGGCACCTGGCAGTTTGGGATTAGGTGATCTGGGTTAATTTAGAGTAGCTAATTGAGAGTCTGCCCAGCTAAGGGTTAAGTGTTGAAACATTAAAAGGTCTTGGTGTATTTAATTATTGGGGAAAGGACCTCAGCGGCGTATAGGTACTCAGTGCAAGCAGTCCAGACCTTCAGACTTCCAGACTCCCTGCGAACTCCAGCGAATCTCCCACCAAGCCGCCAGTATTTCTACCAGCCTAATATAACAACTTATATTACTTAACAGAGTTTAGGTTACAGGTGGCGTAGGCTGCTCTGCCAAGCTGTAGGCTGCTCTGCGGGCCTAATATTACAGTTTATACTTATTAATAAATACAATTGATAATTAAATTGCAGTTTCAGCTTTGCTTTGAGCTTGCAGGCTTTGCTTTGCTTGCTTTGCTTTGTGCTTGCCTTTGCTTTGCAATTGTTTTGCTTGGCTTTGGACTTGCTTTACATTTGCTTTGCTTTACTGGGCTTTGCTAGCTTGCTTTGCTTTGCTTGCTCTGCTCTTGCTTTGCTTTGTGCTTGCTTTACTTTGCTTGGTGGCTTCTGTGCTTGCTTGATTTTGTAACCCCCTCTTCTGGGTCACAGTGTCAGCTTCAAATCCATTCACTCCAAGCTCTCTAATAAAGGTTGCTACTGTTTTACTGGATTTTGAAGCACTGTCTCCCATCCTTTGCATGATTCCCAGACCCAACACTCTAAGCTTATCAAAATCTTCTTTTCAGGGGTCCATTTATAAATTTGCTCTGACTCAGTTACATAACCAACAAAAAAAATTTATAAATTTTCATTTTGCTTGTTTCATAAGTACTTAATTGATCTGAAACACCCCCCCCCCCTTTTTTGGCTCAAGTTTAGGAATCTCGTCTTTCTTCCTCATAAATAGGTACATAGTTCTTTCATATTCATTTTACAGCCTCTCCATTAAAATAGTGTAACTTTATACAATTGTGTTAATTTCTCAGTTTGTCTCTTAACCTGGCTACTGCCCAAATAATTGAGAGTCAAAAAAAATTGTTAAACAAGCTTCACAAGAACTGAGATGTTATTACTGTATGCCTAACCCCCTAAACTAACCTGGCTTCCCAGGTGTAAATCTCAGAGATATTTGTACTTTGTCACTTTCCTGCTTCACCTGAATCTCTCCTGGTCTCTCATGCTACTGTCTCTGACTGAAAATACCCTACCTTCCTCCTCTAAGTGCTTCTCCCCTAGAAAACAGAAAGTCCAGTCCTATTCTCTCCCCTGCTCAGTGATTGGCTGTAAACTGCTTCATTGGCCTATCAGTAGACAACTGGGGAAGTGTTTACACAATTTTGAGGCAGAGTCTCAAAACAAGGATTATAACCAGATATGGAGTGTGCAGAAATCAGCATTTGAATTACAAAATAACCCTATGCCTACACCATTCTGTATCAATCAACAATGCTTCCTTTGCTGTGTATTACATTTCACAGGCATGTAAGCTCATGTAGCATTCCTTCTATATTATTCTTTGACACTATCTCGAATATGATAGCAGTGCCTATACTATCCCATAACAAATTAAAATTTAACTTTAGGTAGTTTGAAGATCACTCTTGCCCTTCAGAACAAACCTATATTTTACACTTCTTTGTTGCTAATGTCATAAGCTATTCTGGACACTCTGAAATTTCATATTTACTTTAGAATAAATTTGAGGTTGATTTACTGAGAAGAACCAGAGGGTTTTGATGGATATGGTATTGAACAGGTCAGACTAGAGATAATTAACATCTTGGTTTTGGTAGACATATAACTTACAACTGCATGTATTAATGGACTAGATCGTGATATTTCAACACATGCAATGTGCACTTGGTCAAATCAGAGTCGGTTCTCTCTTCAAACATTTGGTTCCATGAGTAAGAATTCAGGTCACCAGTTCTAGAGGCAAGGTACCTTTCTATTTCCAACGAGTTATGTCGACAGCTCCAGTTACTTCTTTATACTGGAATCTTTATGCACCTCACTTCTACACCTTCATAATGTACATAATTGTGAACTCTAGCTGTCACTCTTTGCTTCACAACTTATTCCTTCTATATGAATTTTGGTTCCTTTTATTCAAAATTTCTTTGTCCATCCCCACCCCATCCCTACCCTTGTTCCATTGCCAACTTCTAATAGCTACTATTCTGAATTAAGATTAGTAATTTAGTAATTAGTAATTACCTCCTACATGAAAGAGAAAACATGGTATCTATGCTTCTGTGTCTTATTTAATATCACACAAAGTTCTACAGTTATATCTGTAATACCATATGTGACAGTATCACTCTAACTCACCTTTCTCAGTAGCAGAGTGACATTGCTACACAACTATTTGTTAATCTTGCTCCCTAATGCCTTAAATCTTTGTTGTTTAAAAATGTCTATCAATTTGCAATTGTGTCTCTTGTTTTAAACATGTGTGCTAGTTTATATGCTATATTAATGATGTGTCACCAACGTGATTGGCAAAACATAACCTGAAGGAGGGAGATACTAGTGGACCTATCAAACTGGATGGAGAAAATCTCAGGTAGCTTCAGTCCTACAGAAAGAACTACAGGCAACTGAGGAAAGCTGGAAGCAGGAGAGGCACTCTTCCCCAGGAAAGAGCATACAAATTGGTTTTCTGGTAGCAAATGGTCAGCACTAAGAACATACATACAAATAGCATTATATAGACAGAACATTTAGGAATATGTGAGTATACACAAACACATATGCACATGCAATAACAATTATTGGAAAAAAAAGAGGCTGTGAAGTTAAAGAAGGAGGGGAGAGAGGGAGGAAGGGAATGGAGAAATAGCATAATTAAATTACAATCCCAAAAATAAAAAAAGCAACAAAATTAAAAAATTGCAATAGATTTTTTTTGTATCACTCTAATTTACTAACCTCTCTTGATTAATCTGATGATGTTTTAAGTATTTTGGCATTTCTACATAGAAAATAACATCACCTAAGAACAATGAAAATTTTCTTTTAATTTCAAATGTTAATGGAATTTTAAAACTTTTTTCATCTTCCTCTGCCCATTATGTTTAGCAAAATATTAAACTGAGGCAGTGATAACACACTCAATTTTTTGTCTTCAACTAGAAGAACTCTTTATCATTGATAATGAATATGTTTGTTGTAGAAATTTTGAGACCCATCATCAATTTAAGAGATTCCTTCTGTTTTAGGTTTGTTAAGAATTAGCTGTATTCCATTAATTTGGTAAGTGGAACTTTGAATATCCATTACCAAAAAATAAAATAAAACAAAATAAATATCTTATCATTTCATCCTTGATTCATGGGTTATTTAGAAAATATCCATATATCAATCAGAGTATTTTCATTTTATTGTTTATTGATTATAGCCAAATAAGTCTGTTAGTTAAATTTGATTATATGATATCCCCACATCAAGCTTCCAGACAGACAGCCTTTGAGTTGAGCTATTTTCTTCCATACCTCTCAAATCTACCTCATCAATATACATATAAGCATAGTTTTCATTTCTCTATGCTCTGCTCATAAAAACAAAATGAATACACCCCTTGTTTTTGAAAGTGAGTAGTGGGGTGTATGACAGAAGAGTTGTTTTGAGTAAAATATTTTGAAAAATGATGCTTTCACCTATAAGTATTAAGCAACTCATAACCAGAAAATGTGTAAAAATATAAGGTATCCTAGTACAGAGGATAAATGTTAAGAGCCCTTCATTAAAAAGAAGCCTTAATGGACAGTCATGACTGAAAGGAACAGGAACATAGACTTTGTTACCTGTTACTGGGACACTTTGCCCTAGTGGAGCTGCCATGTAGGCCCCCAGTGCAGGAGGAAGCTCTTAGCCCTCATATGGCTGCTGAACTGAAGGGGGTTGATATGTAGGGGTACCCCACACCAGAGGAGTAGGATAGGTGGGAGAATGGGGAAAGAGTGGGTCCTGGAGGGGTGGAAGGAGGGGACTGTGATGGAGATGTAAATTGATGTAATAAATAAGCATAAAATATTAAAAACAAGCCTCACATTGATTTCCTACTTCTTCTTTAACAATGAGAACTAAGCACTCAAGTTCTTATAAAACTGAAAATAAGTAATTTTGAGGAAATTTTCAAAAATTAAATTAAAAATTTATTATTCAAAATCCACAATTCTAAAATGGAAAAGAAGTACTTTTTAAAAGCTTCTAGGTGAGGTCTTACTGTTGTTGTTTGGTTGGTTTTGAGGCAGGGTCTCACAATATGGGCCAGACTGATGTAGAATACACTTTGTAGACCAGGCTGACTCTGAATTCAGAGATCTGCCTGGCTCTGCCTCCCTAGTGTGAGATTAAAGCAGTGTGCTACCATTTGCCTGGCCCCTCACTTGTGTCTGTACTTCTGGAGTTACTGAGGCCTTCAGACTTCAGTAATATTTATAGGAACTATATCAATTTACTATTTTTTTTAGAATAACCTCCTTCGCTCCATTATGATCATATAATTCTTTTGTGTATGCGTGACAAGAAAGTGTTTACTTTTCAGTTTTGAATATAGCCCATATCAGCAGACAGATTTGCAGTGGCCAATTAAATGATCCTGTTCAGCAATTTTCTTGCATGATAGACCAACGTTGTCTCTGTCTCCAATGCACCAAAGGATGTTTATATTAAAATTCCCCCAAGGTATTCATAAAATTCCTCAAGGTACTAAGCACAACCCTGGGACTTCATTGAACCTGTGTATGTCTTATGAGGTATGACTGAAAGAATTCCCTAAAATCTACGAAAAGAAAGAAAATGAGAATTGTTTTCAGTAAAGACTATTTATTACAGACACAGTTTGAGTCCTTGGTCTGTGCAGTCTAACTTGTTCACAATTAAAGGATGATTTTTAATTGTCAAACTTTGAAATTTTATTAAATGTTTGTGGTAATGCATTGAATGAATCCCAGACATACATACATAAACAGGCAGCTGGTTGCAATTTGCATTTTATCAGTTTTGAAAGAGCACAATGTTCTTCCTGCGTCTTGTTTTCAGAATTTGCGTTTTTATCACCGTTGGCTACTCACTATATACTATGGAGTACTTGAGTATCTCATTCTTTGAATTTTCATTTTTGATTTTTGATTGTAAATCAGATGATTGCTGGTGCTTTTCTCTTTCCTCATTTTTCTCTTCTCTCAACCTCCTGGTTTACTTACTCCCATTTCTTCTTGGCTCTAATAATAAAATACACAAAATATTTCATTTTCTTTTCATTTTTGTCTGGGACATCATTAATTCATATTTTTTTAAACTACCAAGATATCTAAAGGCAAAAACAAAACAAAGCTTGGTGCTTTATTCATTCAATTTTCAAAATGCCATTCAAGCTTCTTAGATTTCTTTTCAATGTTTTTTTGAGCATTGCAGTTTAGATGGAGGGTTGATGAAAGACTGAAATAATATTGCATGTAAGTCTGTATTTAGTGGATACACAGAAAGAATGGAATGAGCATCCCATGCTATAAAGACAGGCACCTCATAATCACTCTGGTGTATCCCTATCAGAATACACATGTGGTCCCAAGGGAAGACTGGCAAATGAGAATCTCTCCAACCATCTTTAACTTGTATCCCTGAATTTTATAGGCAACCAACCCTTTCCTCCTCTCTCCCAATACACCCATAGCATCCGGCAACATTTTCCCAAAAGACTCCTCTGGTCCATTTACACTTCTGTGGTCTTGGCTGCCAGAGCCTCTGAAGAACAGGCAAGTGACAGCTTGTGCTTTCTCACTTCACTCTAGCAATCCATCTGACCACCAGGAAATGTCACAATGGCTGTTCTGTGCCCTAGCTAGAATTATGTGTAGGAAAAACACAAGCTAATCTTTCTCTTTTCATTCTGAGGATGACAACAAAAACTGGAAGGGATGATTTTAGAAGTTGCCCATTTCCCAAAAAGCATGTAAGAAAACAAATTTGTGCTTTATAAAATAATAGATATTCATTTTACAAAGTGTTTTATATATATATATATATCTTAAATCTAAGTACTCATTCTTCTTCATGTAATAGACCTTTATATACAAATTCAGTTGACTTCAGTAATTTCTCAGTCAGTTCCCTCTCATAATTCAGTAACATTTAAAGGTTTTTCTTGGAGTTCTGTTCCTCCCCCAGACTCTGCACTGCTGTTCCTAATTTCTGGGATGGGTCAAGGAAAATCTTACCTGTCACGTGGCAGTGAAAGATCGAATACATAACTTCAACAGACCTGATGGAGGTGGTTCTTGAACCAGGTAACCTACCTAGGGTTTCAAAACTTTACCATGCACCCTAATCACCTGGCCATGTTGTTAAGATGAGATTCAGCCACAGCAGGTATAATATAGACACTCCACATTCCTAACAAACTCCCAGGGCATGGCATGGCAGCTGATCCTCAAATTAGACTTTTGTGAACGCGGGTTCACTGCCTAGGTACCTAAGTGATTACAGGTAAGGACCACCCTCACCCAAGCAGAGCTCAACAAGAGCATCTTTTTGAAGTTCTTCCCTTCAGTTGTAGCCAAGACACTTTGTGCAGGGCTGACTCCTAGTTGAGCCACAGAGGACCGTGTGATGCCCGCCTACATAACTTTGATACTTAGAATGCTCAAGAGGCTGTCTTCAAACTTTCATGTGAGACAGAGCCTGCGTTTCCCATAGTCACATGACACTAAGACATTCTTTCCAAAGCTTTTCTTCCCACTATGCACCGAAGAAGTTCAACATAGTCCTGCATGGATGCATAGACTCTGTGTTACACATAGGTGGCACAAACACAAAACGTGTTAAAGTACGTTTCCTTCCCTATGTCCCCAGATGCCTCTATGGTTTCTGTTTAACTGCTTGGTTTTGGGAGAAGGAAAGGGGATACTGAGGTACAAAAGTAGCCACTCTGAGAATAGCAGTGCAAAGAGCACATCCTTAACATTCCAAAGGCATCCCCCTCAGATGGAAACAATAGCAAGGTCTGTAACTTAGAAATGTCTAGTTCCTTCAAAGACTTTCATCATATCTTCAGTTTTGTTTCTCTCTCCTTTCTCTCTTCTCTTTCAAATTAAGTTTGATCACATATCACAATCCAGCCAAAGTTAAGAAAAAATGTAGTCAGTTAAATAATGCTGGGTGAATATTCTCTTGGTGCATAATTGGGTTTGTAATATTAGGGGAAATATGGAGCTGTCTCCAATATGTAAATGTGTATGGATTCTGAGTACTGACTCATGGTTGAATTCAAATGAGGTTTTAAAAAGCATCCTATAAGCTGTTTACTTTGGAGAAAGGAAAATATCTAGTCTTTATGTGAACTTTATGGAAGGCCCTGGTATATGAGCATATGAATTAAGACTATCTTAAAATTTCCAGGATATTCATTTAGATACAACTTCTCTATATGAATTATTTCTTCTGAAATATCAGTTCTCTGAAGAGTAATTTGCATCCTCTGTCTAAGCAAACTATGACATCAACTTGTTTAGCAAAAGACACATTAGTGGTCAGGACTCCTCCAAACGTCTAATCTGAGATTCCAAGCATTGCTGTTCTCTCAATGAGCACACTATAAAACAAGGGGGAGATTATAGTCACGCAATAGCTCCTTGGTGATCAAGTTCATGTACTGCAAGCCCACCCATACTGGCCTACATCTGTCTACGATAAGTACAGCAAAACATAGAATCTTATTTATTCTGATAACACATAAATAGGTAAAGCTGAACACCATGAAACAAAGTAAAATTAACTTGCTACTGTATTAGGGAACTACTAGCTCCCCAAGCCTTATAGGTACTTAAATGATCTTGAACTTTTTAATAAATTTTAAATGTTGTAAAATCTGTTTCTTGACCGAAGAACTTGTCATTTATTTTCAGGACTACACGACACATTAAAATCACCAGTGAGTATTTACCTGGATATATCTTTTCAGTTTTTGAATAGGTTTTTGAAAAAGGAATTCTTCTTCTCCAGGCTGAACCATTATATGATGTTGACATATGTTTATCTGAGAAAATGGAAAAAGGAGACTTCTAGCAAATATTGATGATTGAACAATTATATTTTAAGGGCATGTCAAAGCTATAAATATCTCAGCAGTAAGAATTATACTCCATGTGTTTCTTCTACCATTTTAGGACAAGAGGGATACACGGGAGATTATTAAGCCCTCTTAAGTGATCAGCAAGCAAGGCTAAAAATCTCTTAATTTACTATTCATTTCCTCAAATAAAGTTCTATCCCATGAGGCTAGTATAGACAGAACAGTATATGGATACATTACTTCACTACCTTTCTTCTGCAACTTAACACATTGTTTTACTAATGTTTGGAGAGGCCATGAATTTGAAAGAGAACACATAGGGGTTTGGGAGAGGGCTTGGAGGGAGGAAAGGGAAGGGAGAAATGATATAATTAAATTGTCTCAAAAATAAAAGAAAATTAACATTTCAGACAAGAAATAGGCTTCTTTGTAAATATTTTTAACTTTATTTTAAAAACAAGTTACATTTTCTTCCATGAAGTATGTACCAACAAAATAGTGAGCTTGAGGTCTGAAGAAGCCAGAGCATGGACACACACACAAACACACACACTCACACAGCACACACATGTACACCCACAAATAAACACAACACATACAGTATACACACACACACACACACTCACACTCACACAGCACACACATGTACACCCACAAATAAACACAACACATACAGTATACACACACACACACACACACACACAGATATATAAACTAAGTCATCTATAAAGACATGCTTTTCTTGACTCCCTAACATTGTTATACTTGTGTTCTCAGATTATTACTACACATCTATAATTCTCAGAGTGTGACATAATAATATCAATAATTTCCTTTTCTGTGCCATATTTGTTTGTTGATATTTGCATGAATGAGGCACAGCAGTATAGTTGCTGGTGCATTCAGTGCACACAAATCTACACTTTGGCAACACACTGTGCCATTATGCATTGTAGTTTTCATAGTCATCACAGTACTAGTGAAAAATAAGAAATATAGTATAGTAATAAAATTAAAAGTTTCTTCTAAATGTATACTCATTTGCTTATATACACCCATACAGCACTGTACTCTAAAACAAGTAACTAAAATAAAATGTCTACTTATGTTATTAAAGACAGAGATAGATCCTTTACCTAGGTTTCCAAAAGTTCTTAAAAATTAGAACTCCATTGTAAACACCGATCTACAATCTGAAATACAGAGAACTGAGTGACATTTTGTTAAGTTGAGAGAACTGAGACACAACTTCAAAAGAGCAAAAACCATCTAAGGCAGGAAGAAAAAAGAGATTCTCCCCTGTGGCCTTGTACTTCCTGAGATATGGCATGCCTTTGCCCATTATGTGATGAAATGATTTGGAAGGGCATGGTGGGAGAGATGAGAGATTGTCAGAAATATTGCAGTTAACCCTCATACTAACCCTTTCAGAAAGTAATCATGATGTCCTCAAGAAAAGCCAGGGTGGTAGCCTGACAGTAATAATTGAACAGTGCACTTAGTGGAACAAGAAAATGTCAAGTACGCAAAAATAATACTCCCTAGTGAAATCAAACTACATTGGATGAACACAGTGCAGTGCATGGAGCAGAGCTCTAGGGAGGTACAGTGTCACCTCATCAGCACCCAGTATGAGTATTCTTCCACGTCCCTTAAATCATTTGCACGACTGCCCATGAACACAATCCTCTGGCTAACACTGAAGATGGTACAATGATGCTGGCCCAGGAAAAGCAATAAGAGGGAGGAGTGAAGATCAGCTTCCCATGGAGGAAGTCCTACACCAAGATGAAGTGCGGTCAAGAGTGAACGACATCAATAAAGAGCCTCACCTGGACAGAGGTTGAGTTTGGGTTCCTTGTTGGCATCAGCTTTGTTGTAGGAACCACTCATGGGCCTGCTTCGGGGAGGGGTGTTCAGTGTGACAGTTCTTACCGCATCTCTTTGAACATGCATATAGGAGGCGTTCTCAGCATTTTGGTTTTTATTATGATGATGGTAACTCATTTTATGTTTGGAATTTGGGGTGTGTACTGCTGCTGTAAAACAAAGGAGTAGAGATAAAAGATGAAACCAGCTGAATTCACAATTGTAAAAATAAAATGCACATGATTCATGAGATAGCAAAACAGAAAACATGCCAAGCTAAAGAACAATTCAGTTCAGAGGAGAACTGGGTGACCTTTAAAATAGACTTCATGTTATATGCTAGTGATTTTCCCCTTGGAATGAGAAATATTTGATATTAAATATCTGTGAAAATTATAATTAGAAATACCAAAACACTTGGATATTCTACCTCTCCGCATTCCAGAGCCAGGAAAGTTCTTTGGTTCATCACAAATCCATTTTCTTTTCTTCACACCCTTAAAATGAGGCTTCCTCACTGGCTGGACATCATTCACTTGGAGAAGATACAAATTTGTAGTTTTTAAGAGATACTTTTATCAGAAAATTACTGAAGTGATAATTACATATCCGTACATTCTCACGTCAAGCAAAAGTGTGCCACTCTAAAACTAGCTTTTAGAACAAAGAGTGTCGTGTTTTTAAGTGTCAAAAAAAATCCCCCTTGGAAATACATAATGAGGGAAAAAAAAAAAACCTTTGATAAGTTGCTTTTTTTTAGGGAAAAAAAATGCTTTTGTTTCCCCAAAGGAATGTGTGATCTCCTTAAAAGAACAGAAAAGTGCACTCTAACTATAGTTACAAAGCACAGCATGTTATTTTTAAGGTCGTAATTGTTATCTTCAAAATAAATCTTTTTGTACTTTTTAAGCCCAAACTATTATTTCTTAATGCATTAGGTTAATGCATAAATCACTTTTTTTTTTTAATTTCACCTTATCCGTTATTAGGTTGGATATACAGATAGTTTAGTTGAGCAAGGCTGAATATTAGAAACTGTAGGCTTCCAATCATACCCTTCTCACATTTTATGTGGAAATACTCAACTCACAATTTTTACCTTCATTCTCAGCTTTTCAAGACTTTCTAAGAAATATTTTTCAGAGATTTTTTTTTAAAGCCAATTTCATGGAAGCATTTTGTAATATACAAATGACCACAAGGAAAATGAATATCAGTGTATAGATTACAGTAGCCTCTATTATTGGCTAATAAATCTATCTTCGCCTTAGCTTTCAAGATTGACTTAAGCTT
Source organism: Lophiomys imhausi (assembly GCA_907164525.1). Classification (NCBI taxonomy): domain Eukaryota; kingdom Metazoa; phylum Chordata; class Mammalia; order Rodentia; family Muridae; genus Lophiomys; species Lophiomys imhausi. Next base: position 18,960,338 of record CAJQZJ010001638.1, on the reverse strand, counting down.
TAAGCATTCAGAATCTTTGCCTTCTCCCCAAACATCATGTCCCATCTCCATTCCTATACTTCCACACATAGGATTTTAACATCTAAAGTTATAACAAGAACCATTAACATGAGTTTCCTGGGGGAAGTTAATGAGGTTCTCCTTCATTGATTGAGAACCAAAAATATTACAGCAGTTCAGCAAATCAAACAAGGAACAGGTGGAATGTGGTGGTTTGAATAGGTATGGCCCCCATAGACTCCTTTGTTTGAATGCTTGGCCCATAGGGAGTGGCACTGTTAGAAGGTGTGGCCTTGTTGGAGAAAGTGTATCACTAACGAATGGGCTTTGAGATCCCCTTATGTTCAAGCTCCACCAAATGTGGAATCCAGTCTCCTTCTGCTGCCTGCAGATCAAAATGTAGAATTCTCAGCTTCTTCTCCAGCACCATGTCTGCCTGAACACTGCCGTGCTTCCCGCCATAATGAAAATGGACTAAACCTCTGAAACTGTAAGCAAGCCCCAACTAAATGTTTTCCTTTGTAAGAGTTGCTTTGGTCACAATGTCTCTTCACAGCAATGGAAACCCTAACTAAGACATGGAAGGAGAGAAGAAACCAAGTAGATCCCATTAAAGAAGTACCTTAAAGCATCCTTTCCAAGGAGAAGTCAAATAGAGAAAAATGGTCCACAATAGTTACAAAGCTGCCAGTATGTTACATAATGGACAGAATCCAACATGCTGTGTTAGTGACCTCTGCGCAGGCAGTTTATATACTATTACACTAATATGCACCTTAAACTAGTGGACATAATTTACTATGATTTATATCACATTCTGTACTCTAGACTTACAAATATTGTTCATATACTACTTAAAACTACACACTTTTCAAATCACCCTTTTCTTTTTTTTTCTTTCCTTTTCAAACGCTATTTCAGATAAGAAAAGTACAACCATAATAAGACAAGCAAATGCCAAATCTACAAGCTATAGGACTGCTGTCTTACTTGAAGAGGGGTTCTCTCTGCACTTCATGCTGATATTCTCAGTAGCATTTAATACATGTGTTGTAGGCATGAGGCAAGTAGTTAGGGGATGCTTTGGATGAAGACTGTTCTTGCTTTCTTCTAAAGCAAATTATGAGAATAAAATGTCAATATTAGTAAAAGAAACACTTGAAAAGGGCGCACCTTCTATGTGTGTGTGGCATTTTCTAGAAGGCATGGGTAGAATTTACAAATTGTCACACTGTCCCTCGATGACTGACAAAACTTTAAAAAAGAAGTCTAAAACTCCATCTATCAATCAATGCAAAATGAAAGTTCTGTGCCAACATTTTAACATCTCCTTGAAAACTTTAAGTAAACTGCATATTTTGCGAGGAATGAGCCTAGTTAAGTTCTCAAGACATTTTCTTTTTTTTTAATAATTTATTTTTTATTTCTTCAAGTTACATCCCAATCACAATCCCCTCCCTACTCCCCCCTCCAGTCCCACCCTTCCACCCTCCTCCCCCTCAACCCCCCCCTCCTCTTCCCTTCTTTTTTTTTTTTTTTTAGTTTAAGATATTTATTTTTCCCCCCAACAGCTCTCCCTTTCAGTCCAAAAAATGGTTCTTTTTCTTATAACTATAAATACAATACAAAACAACAGAAATAAATAGGCCATGATTATAAGAGTTATATGGCTCAGCATACATTCCCAATGTCCAGTCCATATGTATTTGGCACCTGACTT
>CAJQZJ010001638.1:18895771-18943618 GCA_907164525.1 Lophiomys imhausi | reverse complement strand
CACACACACACACACACACACACACCAAAATAGCTGAGTAACTATTAGAAAGTGATAGCTGCTGAGGAAGGAGAAGTGAGTTTTCTTTGGGGATGCGATCCAAGAAAGACTACTCATGCTCCATGAGATAGTACTACACCTGTGCACATATAGGGAGACTAAGTGGACTCAGTTCACTTTTAGAAAGAACACATGAAGCTAGAAGGGGAAAAGTGGTGTGGGAAAATAGAGAGGAACCAGAAGTGAGAAAATGGGGGATATATTTGATCAAGACATTTTATATACATGTACGGAACCCTCAAACAATTAAAAAAAATGTATCATCAAAAACATTGTCTCCAGAGTCTCTAGGAATAGTCAGAGATCTTAGTAGCTGTGTATAGCTTGGGAGGAAAAATCCAGAGTGTAAGCTTCCCCTTAATGACTAACCCATGTAATCTCTCAATTGGTAGCCATAAAGATCATGCTTTAGAAGTGACAATCTTGTCTTTTGAATGGTCACTGTAACGTGAAAGAAAGGACAAATACTACATTATCTATCCTGTCCCTTTTAATAAGGCCTCAAAGTCACAAAAGAGTCAATGTGACCTACTGTGGTTCCACTTGTTGCCCACAGAGAAGCTTCTCTATGGGTAAACAGCCTCAGCCACACATTACATAATATTTTATTTGCAATGTCCAGCATCTAATTAAAACTGAGAAGATATGCTGAGAAACACAAAAGTTTATTAAAACCACAGGAAATTGGAAAAGATCTAAGTATTGTAAAACAGAAAAATATAAAAAAGTAACAACTATTAGGGAAAATAAGGATGATCTAGAGTTTACGTGAGAAATTCTGTGAAAAGTCAAAGAGAAGGTAGAACTTTACACAAAAAGGGCAAAGAGGAAGCATTAGCAAGACATTAGGTCATCAGGAAGGACCCAGTTGTGTCTAGAGTAACTAGTAATAAGAAGTGGTATTAAGATATAATAGAACAAGTTACAAAAGAGAAATTAAGGTAGACAGAAAATTCATGAAAATGTGTTCAATGTCATTATTAATCAGGAAACTATAAAATAAATAACAAGGTATCACAAGCTATCTAACAGAAGAGCTAAAATAATAGAGATGAATATACTGTGTAAGGAGTAAGAAGGCAAGCTACAAAATAAGCATACAGTGCCATAGAGTGGGCCCTGGTGGTCTAAGTGAAGGATTGTTGACCCCATGGTGTGACTGACTGCAGGAGAGCTGGCCTTGCCCCTCATCTGGGCAAAGTAAGAGAGCTGGTCCTGGTGGTGGAGCTGCAGGAGAGCTAGTGGGCTGACCAACTCAGCTACCACTCAGACCCAGATCCAGAGATTTGAGATGGCCCACTCCAACATTTATCCCATCTATGAACTGCTGAAGTGTGCAAAGGGGGTATCCCATCCTTCATAAGCAAAGCTGCAGGATCCCCATGACACAGGGCAACAATAGACTAACTGAGAGGAGTCCCAGTGAGGAGTTGGTATTGATAGTGTAGCAGAAGCCAGAGGCCTTGAACCAGACCAATTACTCATTGCAATAAGCATTTGCAAGTAAAGCTTTTTGGGCAAAAGAGTATACTGTGGGACACACCGTGACACACTGCTGCTTCCATGGTGAATATATATATATATATATATATATATATATATATATATATATATATATATTTGCTTGCTTGTTTTGTTTTATTTGGGGGAGAGGTTGCAAGGGAGGAGGGAGGATATGGGGGGATGAGGAGATAAGTGTGATTGGGGTGCATGATGAGAAGAAATTCACAAAGAATCAATAAAAAGTTAAAAAGAAAAGAAAAAAGAAATCAACACAGGAGGTTTAGGATAGCCATACACTGGAAATGATGTCAATTTCTCCCTGGTACTTTCTACAAACACCACACAGAGTGGTAAGAAATGTGAACTCTCAGCTGCACACATTCCTTGAGGTCCAACAAGGTGATAAGCTTAGCATTCTTTCTCATTTGTGTTTTCATACAGAGAGAACCACAGGATGGGATGTTCAGAGGACAACACTGCATTCTTCCATCATTCTAACGCAAGGGAATCTACAGGGGATGTGAATCCTAACGGTGCCTGAATAGTGGCACACACTCAGCAGAGTCTTAATGCTCTGAACTATGTTTCCTCTCTAAAAATATAGAGTTTAATCATTGATCATTCACTGTTCATGCCAACTTCACAGTTGCTGAGAATAGTGGGAATCCTTTATCTCTCTCTCTTCTCCTCCCCCCTTCTTTCTCTATGTATGTGTGTTCAGAAAGAAATATATGCATATATAAAATATATTTTAAATAGGTACATGTATATGCATATATGTACTATCTTTTTAAACATATTAATGTATACGTATAAAAATTATACAGCAGTGTCCAACAGCTAGTGCAACAATCAACAATGCAACTATGTTTCATACAACTCATCTTAAATACCAAATTAAATACTCAAACTAAAGGAGTCCAAACTGTAAATTTCCACTTAAAATAACAATTAAAAATGTAACTGGAGGCAGATATCAAAGTATTGGTTACCAATGAGGGGTGACTATGGCCTTAGCTAGAAAGAACTTTCCCTTAGTGACTGATGATAAAAAGCTAATTTTAAGTAGGACTGAGATTTAACAGAACTACTTGACAAAAGAGATTATCAAGGTAGCCAATAAGTTCATGAAAATATGGATACATAAAGGGGTATGTATGCGGAATTTTTCCAAGTTATATACCTTAAAGTATCATGCTTCATTCAATTCAAAGTTCAAGAACAAACACATTAAAAATAACAAAGCTAAAAACAATGCTTCACACGAATTAAATTGAATTGAATTCACATTAAGTCAAATATGGACTCACTAGATATAATTATGAGATTTACCATTTTCCTCTCAAGACGTTTTATCAACTATTAAAATATCAAATTATCAATTTAATGTGTGTTACTCTCATATGTAAACACTCAGGTGATGTTTCTAATTAAACAAAGAATATTATGATACCCAGAAAATCAGCAAGACTCACTGTGTCAGGAACCCAGTCTCCCAAATAATGAGATATTTAACACCCTTTAGTATCACTGTTAAGCAATTTATTACTTACTGTATCATTAGAAAAATAATGAAAGTGCAATGCCATTCTTGAATTTACTAAGTCCCAGCAAAGCATGAAATACACATGAAGGAAGATGTTTGATATGAAAGGGTGTGTTTATCAATGAGTGAAAATAATCTATCTCAATGGAAAAAGGGGGTGGGAACATATGGTTTATTAATATTTTGCCAAAGTGGAAAATTAGAGCTAGTCAGAGGAAGTGGATACCAGCTTACCACTCTTGCTCTCATTAGAGCTGGAACTTGTTGCTTACAGGAAGCCAATGATGATATTGGGTCTACAGCATATATACTCAGGGAAGAGGAGGAAGAGGAAGAGGAAGAGGAAGAGGGAGGAGGTGAAGGGAGGGAGGAAGGAGGGGGAGGAGGAGGAGGGGGGAGGAAAAGGGGGAGGGGAGGGAGGAGGAGGGGGGAGGAGGAGGAGGAGGAGGAGGAGGAGGAAGAGGAGGAGGAGAAGAAGAAGACTCAAATTAGCATAAGAAGGAAAGGTAGACAGAAGAAACTGGCTAACAACAGGTGAAAATCAGGCCTGTGGAAAGCATCACCGACATGCTCCAGCCTTGGTGACATATCTTTTTCTTTTTTCAGTCTCCTTTCTTCTTTCACATATACCCTTCCTGTCAGTCCTTTTTTAAAAATTTTTTTCTGTATCAGGAAAACGTATCTACATCTTCTCAAGAGCTCAGCATTTCTATCAGAGAATGGATTTTCCAACATGCTAATGGCAATAGCCTTAATATATTCAAGCTATGATAAACAATGAGAATGCATGTCTTGGTGTAAATGATACACATCTTTGAATATTACTGCCTCAACTTTCTCCAAGTATTTCTTAGCCTATTCTCCTCCACTTTCCTCTGTGTTCATATATTATTGCATGTTCCTAATGTCTGGATTAGTTATAGCCTTGAGTTTAGCATGCACACATCCACACCAGATTTCTCATAAGAGAATAGAAGCTAGAATGTCCTGTCCTATACATGGAGTGCAAATTTTGGTAGAGATAATGAGCCTTTCAAGGCATCTAATTTTATGATGTGCCTCCAAACCTTGCATCAAAAAGGAAAGAGAAAAAATTAAGAACACCAATTTAGTTCTGGAAATAATACATTTGGAACCATCCAGCTCACCTCCATTTTCAAAAGCAGCAATGTCAGTCCTTGGTTTCCTATCCAATGATGCTTTTGCTTCTCCTGGCCTTTCAAACAGGCTAAACTTTGTTGGAACTGTAAGACCATCTCCTAAAAAAGGAAATAAATAAAAAGTCACTTCAGCAACACTATACTATAAATAAGACTGAGATAGAATTTATGGTGAAAGTGAAATAACTTAATATATACACTATTTGCATAATGATCTGGTGAACAATATATAAGCATATTAATTTCAAGCTAATTGTAAATGGCAAAAAGTAGAAGTTTATTCTCCTATTTGGATTGGTAAGTAAATGGGTCCAGACTGCTGCACCACAAATCTGATGGTCTGCTGCTGCCACCTTCTGTCAGCCATTTAAACAGCCTGACACATACAGAAGGATGGAGGTGTCAATGCTCTGTTCTGTATTCCTCTGATCATCCCCAGCTTTTCCCATCTGTTTTCTCTGTTCTCTCTTCTCTCTTCCCTCCCTCCTTCCTGTCCTCCAAAGGAGCATGGGGAAATTAAATTTTCTTCTGCTGCTACTCTATGTACACTTAAGTTCTCTCTAAAGACAGGAAACCTACATAAATGTATAGCACCCAAGTACTCTTCTCCAAATTCCTGCTTTTCTATACACCATACAAATGGTCTTTGTCTTGCCTTCAAGGACAAAATGCTGACCAGAAGCACTCAGACCTGCTTAAAGGAAATGCATAATGGGAGAAAGAGCCTGAGACTTGTCCATCAAAATAGCCTTAAAATTGCCTGATACACAAAAGACATTCATCCGACAAACAGACTGGTATTCTGCCACTGACATCATTTTGCCACCTCACTTTTGTCCTTCCTGATCTGGGTTACCCTTTCCATTCAAAATAAAACTTCAAGTTCTGTTTCACAGACAGATTTACCACTGAGACCAAAAGGCCAGTTATTTACAGATTTCCTGTGTGGAATGTGAGAGTTATCTGTCTCTGTGAAGTCTATTCATTTGGTGACTCCTCTGAGAAAACATCATACATTAATAGCATCCTTCAATAGGAAATTTAGGTCATCCAGTAAAAGGATTCTTTTTCACTCTCAAACTGGATGTATTATTTAGCATTTAATCCTGCTCTAGTGTACATTGCACTAAATAACTTAGGATCTACTAACTAAGAATCTCACATATGTCACTTTGGATATTGCTTTCTCATTTCTTACCTTCTTGTAATTCACTGCCATTTTCCAAAGGCTTTTCTAACTCTTTTTCCACTGTAGGACCTATGCTTTTTGATGATGAGATGTCCGGAGGAGCGTGGAATCTATAGAATTCACCTAAACTCCCGTGAGAAAAGAATGGTTAGCATGTGGATCCTACTAATCACTGAAAATCCCACAAATGTTTGATTTCTTACCAGATTTATAACACATTTCCTTTACTGCTCTTTTCTCTTCAATTTCTTCAGGGGTCTTTGTCCACAGACTAGAAGCATCTATAGGATATATTTTGAAAATTAAATTGTCTCAAATCCACATAATCTGAAAGTTTATAAACCAGAAAGAAAAAGATCCCAAATATTGTTTTCATGGATGGATTATTCTTCATCTAAATATTTGAAGTAAAAAAAAAAAGGTACAAACTCATATTTCAACATTCTTCCAATTTGGTATTTGAAAGAATCATTGAAGAGAAATTATATATTTTATGATCTGTGTCCCAAAATTGGAAACTGAAAGCACAGACTCGGTGAGAAGCTGTATGGTGGAGCATGTGGGCATGAGAGGTGTGAAAAATATACTAGCCAAAAAGGACAGTGAAGAGCTGTGGATCCCTAAGCCCAGAAGTTATGACAGTCGTTACCAACAGAAAGAAGCACCTCAGGGTGGAGACAAAGTAAATATGTTTTTAAAGTTGTCTATCTGAAGTTTATTCAATGTGCTGTGATGATATGGGAAGAAAAGGAAGGACCATGAGGCAGAATACATGGGTCCTAAGCATGTCCATACTTCTGTAAGGAACATTAGGGATAACATGGGTGCCAGTACTTTATAAATTATAAGCTTAAAACTTGGAGGAGTAAATGTTGCAAGAAATAGATGTGTGTGCATCAGTGCAGTACATAAGAAACAATAGTACACAGTTTTATATTATGAGGCCATTTTTACCTATGTAAGTACGTGTACATATTTAAGCATGAGATGTGTCTCCCAGCCATAATACAACAGAATCTCTAAGTCCAATATATAGACCTCTCAACAAAATCTGGTCTATACATTGCATCCTCGGCCTCTAATAATTGAGGGATATGTAGAAAATGGCATGTGGTTTTACATGTGTACTGAAATTCATGAAAAAGGGGTACTAACCATTTTGTTCCTCTTCTTCCTCCTCCTCTTCTTCAAAGTTAGTTTTTAAAACTAATGGATGATGAATGGGTCGTGATACATTCTCCATGGGTTTTAGAAGTTCCTGACTCTGGGTTGGGGGTGGGTTTCCTTCCTGACTTTCTTTTTGTAAGGTGGTATCTACAGAGAAAATGCAATACTTTAATCTATTGGACTATTATTACTGATACATTCAGTAATCACCCATTCTTTTTGCTGCTGTTTTTCTTTTCTTTCTTTGTTTAAAGAAATAGAAATGATCTCCCATCTTCTGGGTGTGTTAGAATTGCTGTACTCATGCACTCATAGTACTTGTGGTTTCCTGAATAAGACATGTTCAAAATCAAGCCAGTCAACATTCTAATATGGAGTGGGTAGGAGTTCACAAGGCCCCCTTCCCTAACTGAGGAGATATTGACAGTTAATAATTTCTGGAGAGAGGAAAGTTACTTGTCTTTATGGTAGGTTTGGTAGGTTAATCACCTTCCAGTGGATGTCCACACACCCATGAGTATATGGAGTTTAGAAATTGATCCTGATGTGTTATTTAAACAAACAAACTGAGTGGGAAGGAAGGAAGTGGATCTGAGAGGAGTTGGGAGTTGGGGTAATGAATATAATCAAAGTACATTTTATGAAAGTCTTAAAGAATTAAAAAATATTATATTTAAAAAACAAAATCTTAAAAACAAAACAAAAGAAGAGGCTGGAGATGGCTCCGTGTTTAAGAGCACCAGGTGCTCTTGCAGAAGACCCAGGTTCAATTCCTAGCACCCATAGGGCAGTTACTGTCTGTAACACCAGTCCTAAACCATACAAAACCCACTTCTGACCTCTAAAGGCACTAAGCACGTACATTCAGACAAAACTCATACACTTAAAATAAATAAAAGCAAATGTTTTTAAATAGGAAAGAAAAAAGAAGCAGGAACTCTTTTATCCCACCTTGGTCTGAAATTCACATTCATTATATTACAAGAAGGTACAAGGTAGCTTCTATTGTCCACCTTGTACCTTCCTGTAAACTGCGGTGACAGTTGGGGATCACTACACATGTTTTCTTTGTGACTGGGGTCTACACCCAGGTATTTGTGTATAGTAGGCAAGATCCCTATCAACTGAGACATATTCCCATCCCTTAAACCATTATCTTCTTAATTAACTGCATATTAAAACATTTCCCCTTTTTTGGAAAGATTATACCAATTTAATAAATATCAACATTTTGTCCATAACTCATGGAAAATATGTCCATTTGCTATACATTATCATCATTTTGACAAACTGGATGATGAGTTCACACATTTTGTGTGGTATGTAACCATGCAGTTGGTCCGTGATTTAGGATGAATCAAATTTACAATACTGTGAAGTTGCAGGCATTAAGCAGAAACTGTGCTTCGAGCTCTGGATTTCAGTGTTTTCTCAAGATGACAATATTCTCTAGATAATCCCTTTGATACTGGGCAGTGGCTGTGAGCACAGACATGCATCAGCAATGTAATGAAAAAGTTAAGAACTCTATATACTGTGTTGCTCAGTTAGGGTGCTCGGGTAGGTCAGGAGTAATATATGCATTTTCAGCTCATGACAGGTTGATTAGGATGTTACCTCAGTGTAAATCAAGAAGTTTTAAGTGCTTATTGATCACAACCATTGCTTAAATTTCAAAATATACCTTTGAGATGAGAATGACTTTACTAATATCATGTTGTTTTGTTTTGAGACATAGATCCCCAATTGGCCTCAAGCTCACTATATAGCTGAGGATTGCCTTACACTTTTCATCTTTCTTCTACCTCCTCCCAAGTGCGAGGATTATAGGTCTATAGGAGGATCTGGAATAGCAAACATTCTGCCAACTGAACTACATCCCACGTCTAATTCATTTTAACAATTACAAAAAAATGCTACTATGAGGCAGTGCTTACAATGGGATAGCATATTTGTTCTAAAGAACAAAGGATGTAACACCTTTAGGATAGAGATGAAATTAAGTTTGCCAATCAGTTGACTTTAAAATTGGCAGAGTCCATTCTAGAATTAACTGAATTTAAATGCATGGGAGAGTGTGGTGGAAATTAACAGTAATGGTGAACATGTTTGCTTCTTCCATTTCTGAACTTCTGTAAAGCAATAAAATGACTTTTTGATAATCTTTTGATCACATTTTTGTAATTCTGCCACTCTGAAAAATTTGAAAACATACACATTCTGCTTTACCTTTTGTTTTAAATTCCATTTGTAAATTGTTTCCCTTCTCACATTTTTACAATAAATAGTCAAGAAAAACCATAAAGTAACTTGAGCACTTTATTCAGTTGTTCTTCTGCAAAATATTTTGAAGGTCTGCCTTCTGCAGTCTTAATGAGGTCTTTGTACTGTTTCTCATTTGAGTCTCAGACCACATCAGACTGTGCTTAACACATGCTTCATTCAGCATTGTGACCCTGGACACTTATGTGGTTTCTAAAATTGCCTCCTTCTATAGTTCTTCATTTCTTCTGAGCCTTCTCTAGAATTGCCTTTAATACTGCATGCACAGAAAAACAAGATTTTTCTAGCATTTACTTCCAACAGCCTCTTCTTATTATGCAGCTTATCTTAACCATCTGGCTAATTTACAGTGGTATTGATAGCGGTGGTAATATTGACTAATAGGTATGAAGCTGATACACTGTGGAAACAACCCCATGGCCCAGACACCACCGTTGTATCATTCAGATGAAATAACTGTGCCATAGAGTTGCCCAAGGTCACATTAGCAAGTGTGTGTGGCAGGCTAAGATTTTAACCCAATCTAAGCTGCAGCCAGTGATCTTTATCTTTGCTAATTCCACTTCCAAAATCTTTGTCTGGTGCTTCTGGAGCAACAATAGCCTATGGAAAGACAGTTCTGAGCCAAGAACTGGTGAAGAAAAACCCAAGTCTGAGATCAGTTCTGTCCTTAATCTCTTCCATTACTTAAGCCTCTTATCTCCAGTTATTCCTTAAATCAAATAAAATTCAGTTTCTTTTCCCAAAGCCAGTGGCAGGCTGCAGTTGGCACAGTGTTTGAGGACTGAGTGTTAAATTTCAACCACTACGTGTATTACTACCATGACCAACCTAACTGGCAGTTAGTCTATCAGGGATCAACCTATGTCATCTATAGCATTCAATATTTCCAAAATCAATAGGTAATATTGTAGTTCAGTACATACATTTTAAAAAGCCATTAATGGTATGTTTGGACACAGCAGGTGATATGCTGAAATCTTGGACCCCAGTGTTGTGGCATGAGGTGGTGGGACTTTTTAGAAGTGAGGCCAATGGGAGAGAATAAGGTCACAAAGCTGTTAGTCTTATGATTGGACTAATGATCTCTCTCGGGCAAGAGTCATGTCTTCTGAGATTCATTGAGTTCCCATGAGTGGATTGTGTTTAATATGAGGCTGGAACCTCCCTTGTGTTATTTGCACTTGTACATTTCTTTCTACTTCTCTGCTATATTGTGAGGTAGCTGGGAGATCTTCAGAGGACATCAGTACACCTTGTTTAGACCTTCCATCCACTAGAATGACATGGCAGATCAGCCTCTTTTCTTTATATACTACTTTGTACAGCCTCTGGTACTTTGTAACAGCAAAACCAGCAGGCTAGAACAACAGTTCACCTATTACCTAGAAATAGAATCCTCTTTCAAGAGTATAGAAGTGTCTCTGAGCAGAGGAAAACTTAATGTTAAGAAGTTTTCAGCTTAACATGATTAACTAATATCCAAGATTTTCCAGGTCATAATTTTTAAGAGGCACTACTACCTCCCATTGTTAAGTGCATGGGCATTGGTAAATGCACACATTAAAGATTCTTGATCTCATGGAGTTTCTATTCTACAAGGAAGCATTAGACAACAAGCAATGCACATACCAAACAAGTTATACTGCACCTGAGAAAGTAATGGGATGTAGCAGACAGGAAATAGAGGAGGAGAAGGAAGAATTGGAAGTGTATACAGAGGAGGTGGAACAGCATGTTACATTTCAATTATGGTGTTAAGCATAGACCTCATTAAAGGCAATATTTGAGCCAGTCTTTGAAGAAATAAAGTAGTTGGCCATAAGGATATTGAGGAAAGGGTACTTGGTGCAAAGCCCTGAAAACAGGAATATGCTAAAATGCTGTAGGAAAGACAAGTAAGGAAACGTATGGTTGGGGCCGAATGAGAAGTACCTGAGTGCAGGGGAACTAACAGAGTACATGATCAAATAACTTCCCGAATTCAGCCTCTTGTTAGGTCTCTGACCTCTCTGAATTGGATGAAAAGACCCTGGAGGATTCTGAGTAGAGGAGTAAAACCTGCCTGATCATGAGACTGTTGGCGCTGTGCTTTGAATAGACATGAAGAGAGAAAGCAGTGAAATCGGCAACTGCTATAACAATACAGTTATGGCACAATAATGGTGGCTACATCCATGCAGAGACTGCAAAAATGATGAGGAAGTCTGACTCTGATACATCTAGATGGTAGAAATACGTTTCTGTATGGACTACATGTGGGGTATTACAGATACCTTGAGGAAGACTCAGATGACCCGAGTAACTGCAAGGATGGGCTTACTATCAAGACGAGTCAGAAACAGCTGTGGATGGAGCAGGTTTGAGAGAGTATGGATAAAAGTCATGATGTTAGTCTCAGACACGTTAAGTGTCAAATGTTTGTTATTCATAAAAGTCAAGATGGAAAGAAGTTGAATTTAGATAACTAATGGTGGGGTTGTGGGGGCGAGAAATCTAGATCTGGAGCACTTTTATAAGCTTCAGAGTAAATGATGCAGGAGTCATTGAAACCCCAAGCTTGGTGGTGAAGAGATAGCTCAGGGTTTAAGTCCATGTCCTGCTCAGGCATGAGGACTGGAGTTCAGATTCTAGCACCAATGTGACAAGCTGGAGTCCTGTGATGACCTGTAATGCTAGCTCTGTGGGATCCAACATCCTCTTCTGGCCTCTACTTATACATAGGTAGGTTCACTCTAACACACATGGTAAAGTGTTCTAACACTCAGAAAGACATGTACAAAAATAAATAATAAAATAAATAGAAAAGAATCACTAGTTGGAGAAAGGGGGACAAAAGTGGTGAGAGGGGAAAGATAGTAAAAAGGGGTGACTGATCAAGATCCATTGTGTACATGCATGACAATATAAACAAACCCATTGGTGTGTATAACTAACATGTAATAATACACATTAGAAAAATAAAAGTGAGACCAGATAGTATTACAAGACAGGAGACAAAAAAAGGAGAGTCAACAATCTACTCCTTGGATACTACCCATGAGGAGTAACTGGCAAGGGCAAGTCAAAGTGGGCACAGAATGAAGACAGTTTTGAGGGATGAAAGCTGCTCAGGAATTATATAAAGGGAGGAAGGGGTGCCAAATGTGTCCACTTCTTCTAATGGCTCAAGTTACATAAAGACTCAGATTTGACTCGTGAATTAATAATTTACATACAGTGAGTATAAGAGCCAAAGAAGTCTGATTATCTGACGAAGGAAGGAAGGAAGGAAGAAAGGAAGGAAGTTAGAGAGGGAAGGATGGAGGGAAGTAGGGAAACTGGGTATTATATTTACAGCAAGAATAAATACTTTAAGAGTCACTGCAGTGAGAAGAAAACAACATTGGGTGGCTGATTGTGAGATAATGGATTGAGAAAAAAAACTATTTAGTAATTAAAGAGATAAATGTATATTTATGATGAAAGGAATGACTTGGTAAAGACTAAAAATAATTGTATAGAAGTCACAGGAAGACTTATTCAGTTAGTGTTTATTTAGTTACCAAATGGGAAGATAGACTAGATAAAGGATTATAGTTTATTGTGATAAGTGTAAAGTGTAACTAGTACACGTGCTAGTTAGGTGGGTAGATGCAAATTTATAGAAATTCTCTACTCATCCCTTAAGTTCTTCCGTAAGATAGTAAGGTCACCATCTGGAAGGAGGAGGTGTTGGAAGATGGATGAGAAGGAAGACAATACAAAATCACTATCATAGAGTGTGGTTGAAACCAGCAGTATCACCTCATTTGAGGTCTGTGGTTACAAACTTAAACCACATCAGCATGGTCATTTGGTTTCTTCAGCCATGTGTGGTTTAATGTAGGCAGGCACAAAAGAGGAGGGGAAGTCATGCATCAATATTATGGCTGGAAGAATAGTTGACTACAGTTAGTGAATGGTAAGAGATTGGGAAGTGTGTGAAAAAACGCTGACTGTAAGGAAGACTCATGAGAAGACAGTACATCACTAAGTGATTTAGGAGTTAAAAGCATAGAGAGGCTAGGGTGATAGTGTACATAATTTCATACTGAAATTACAAAGAATTAATAAAGGGTGACAGTCAGCTAGGAGTTGTATATTGCTGAAAACACTATGAAAGGCCATGGATGAACATAGACAAAAGAAAAGATAAGGATGCTACACCAAGGAACAAAATAAGCAATTAACATCAGATTCATGTTGCACAGTATTAGAGAGACATGTCAGAAACAGTCTGAAATTGGCAACAAGGACCAAGAAAATCTCTCATCTCTTACTGGTAGTACTTGAGATTTGAAAGAGACAGAGAGTTGGACTGGTGCAGCCAGCCTTTGAAGAGTTGTATAGGAGAACTAGAGTCTTTTAGAGAAAACCACTTACATAAAAGTGTGAAGATGACAGAAAAATTCAGCAAAGACAGAACTATGTTGACAAAGGAAAACTGGAGAAGAGTGAATGAAAATGAGCTAAGGACAGACAAGTACCATTTTAGACTCACTTATATTGGTTGACATAAGAATAAAAGCCAGAAGGAAATTGCAAATGAATCCTATGAGCCTATGCTGAGTAATGTAAAGGGTGGGGAACTCTTCTTTGTTATCCAAAGAGCCAAGAAAATTTAAGGAAACTGGGCATTATCAGCCCACACATCGTTTTAGGATCCTCTCATCATGAGCTAGAATGTTTAGGGGAAGGCGTCTGAACGAGTGCGTGGATGTAGATTTGACCTTATTTTTTTTCCTTTATTTTTTATTTCTTCAAGTTACATCTCAATCACAGTCCCCTCCCTATTCCCCCTCCAGTCCCACCCTCCCACCCTCAACCCCCCCATCCTCTAGCCTTTTTTTTTCTTTTAAGTTTAAGGTATATCTTATTTCCCCCTACAGTTTCCCCTTTCAGTCCAACAAATGGCTCTTTCTCTTATAATAATAAATACAATACAGTACAACAGAGGTAATTAGGCCACAGTTATGAGGGTTATATGGCTTAACGTGCATTCCCAATGACCAGTCCATATGTATTTGGTACCTGACTTTAACATTCTACTATCTAAACATCTCCATGAGTTTAAAGGTCTATATCTGACTCAACATTCATACTAACTTGCAACACAATTTTAAAGTATCTTCTTAGATCTATAACACTCTCTTGACTCCTAAATAACTCAAAATTAAATTATGAGACTCTAGCTATCTGTTCTTCAACCACCTCAGAGACCTGAGAGGGATAAATATATCTGATTTTATAGGAAGTACAGGACCTGCAGCTTCCCAAACTAAGAAATGACATACCAGTGGCTGCCTGGACAGTTCCCATTTTCTCTCCATACATTACAGAATCGATCTTCAGTCATTTGGCCCCGTTTCTCTGACAGACATTGATTGTAGAGCAGGGGTTATGAAGGACGTACCTACCCTGTCTTGGCAGAGCTAGGCTGTCGACTTACCTGCTTCAAAGTTTGTCCTTTTTGGACAGCATTCTGTCTACAGTTGGGGCAAGGGGCTTTTCCTACCAAGAGATAAGCTTGCGACTAATTCAATCATCTCCCACTGGAGATTCTTCGATGCTCATCTTCTACTTGGAGGAGAATGGGGGTGCTGTCAGGAGTTGATATGTCTTGATATAAAAAAATCTAAAGTTACGAAAACATCTTTGAATGCCATATTCTGCAGATCTCTTGAGGTTTTTGAAGAGGCCCTATCTATCTCTTATATTAGGGTAAGCAGATGTTGCTTGTCTCTTGCCCATTTATTACTGAGTAGCGTAGAAAGTAACTATAATAGGCTGTCATAGTACCTAACTGAATGACCAGCTTGCATAACCATTAGTTTGCATTCCTTAACTATCCTAAACAGTTTATGACAATTAGTAGTAAAAGGCCGAAACATCACATTTCATTTTTTTTTCTTTACCTCCTAACCCTTCCATCCCATTTCTCTGGGGTGGGGTGTCCTTATATAACAGTCCCTCATCTCAGTTGAGAGGTCGTATGAGGGCCAAGAGCCTCTTCATTCATTGGGGATCTACGAAGCAGTACCATCAGTGAAAAGTGTCTCGTTGCCCGGGAGAGAGAACTACTAAACAAACAAACCAATAAGCATACAATAGATAAAAAAGACTAAAAAATAGAAAAAAATATAACTAATATATAAAAAATAAATAAAGAATAAAAATTAAAAATAAGAAGTCTATGTCCAAGTTCCCTTTGGTGTGTTAGTTGTAGTATCGATACCTTCTACTATATAGCTAAAATCCTACTATAAGTGAATAGATGCCATATGTGTCCTTCTGAGTCTGGGTTAGTTCACTCAGGATGAGCTTTTCTAGTTCCATCCATTTGGCTGCAAATTGCATAATTTCATTGTTCCTGATAGCTGAATAATATTCCATTGTATAGATGTACCACAGTTTTTTGACCCATTCTTCGGCTGAGGGACATCTGGGTTGTTTCCAGTTTCTAGCTATTACAAATAAGGCTGCTAT
This sequence comes from Lophiomys imhausi, assembly GCA_907164525.1. NCBI lineage: Eukaryota > Metazoa > Chordata > Mammalia > Rodentia > Muridae > Lophiomys > Lophiomys imhausi. The sequence continues at coordinate 18,928,203 of CAJQZJ010001638.1, read as the reverse complement.
AAACATAGATGAGGAAACTTCCTTATGATTCCGTGAAGAGGCATTTGGGTGTATACCCAGAAGTGGTATGGCTGGGTCCTGAGGCAGAGCTATTCCAAGTTTTTTAAGATATCGCCAGACTGACCTCCATAGTGGTTGTACAAGCCTGCATTTCCACCAGCAATGAAGTAGGGTACCCCTTTTCTCCACACCCTCGCCAGCATGTGCTGTCATTTGAGTTTTTGATCTTAGCCATTCTGACAGGTGTGAGATGGAATCTCAGAGTCGTCTTGAGTTGCATTTCTCTGATGATTAAGGATGTTGAGCATTTCTTCAAGTGTCTCTCAGCCATTAGGGATTCCTCCTTTTTGAATTCTCTATTTAGCTCTGTCCCCCATTTTTTGATTGGATTATTTGGTTTCTTGCATTTAATTTCTTGAGTTCTTTGTAGATTTTGGATATTAGCCCTCTGTCAGGTGTGGGGTTGGTGAAGATTTTCTCCCAGTCTGTTGGTTGCCGTTTTGTTCGAATGACAGTGTCCTTTGCCTTACAGAAGCTTTTCAGTTTCATGAGGTCCCATTTATTGATTGTTGATCTCAAGTCCTGAGCTGTTGGTGTTCTGTTCAGGAAGTTGTCGCCTGTGCCAATTAGTTCGAGGGTTTCTCCCACTTTTTCTTCTAGTAGATTTAGTGTGACCGGCCTTATGTTAAGGTCTTTGATCCACTTGGACTTAAGTTTTGTACAAGGTGATAAGTATGGGTCTAATTTCATTCTTTTACAAGTGGACATCCAGTTGGACCAGCACCATTTGTTGAAGATGCTGTCCTTCTTCCATTGTGCCGTTTTGGCTTCTTTGTCAAAAATTAGGTGGCCATAAGTGTGTGGGTCTATTTCTGGATCATCAATTCGATTCCATTGATCTACTGGTCTGTTTCTGTACCAATACCATGCTGTTTTTACAACTATTGCTCTGTAGTACAGCTTGAAATCTGGGGTGGTAATACCTCCAGATGTTTTTTTTTATTGTACAGGATTGATTTAGCTATTCTGGGCTTTTTGTTGTTCCATATGAAATTGAGGCTAGCTCTTTCCAAGTCTATAAAAAATTGTGTTGGTATTTTGATAGGAATTGCATTGAATCTATATATTGCTTTTGGTAGGATGGCCATTTGACCTTATTGAAGGGAGGCTGACTCCACATGTCAGACTAAGCCATAACTCCTGTTGAAAAACTTGAGACTTCCAGAAACGCTAGTTTTATTTACAAAATACAAGAACAATTCATCCAATAACAGCACAACCACTTAGCTCAGAGCTTATTTTCACCGTGAGAAGATTAATAATTGTCTTTTACACAGGCACCCCATCCAGCTCCGCTCTGAGAGGAGGCAGTCCTTGTTTCCTGCTAATCTTTCAAGAGCTAGTGGAATCACTGGCATAAAAATAATGTACCGGGAATGTTTTTCATTGGATAAAAATAATACTACTTTTGAGCTAATAAGGACAAGATAATCCATTGCAGGGCTTCAAGACTTTCATCCCAATAAGTTATTGCTTAGTTTTCATTTTTTCATGCCCCACCCTTATATCTAAGCAACCAAACTACTGCTTTTTTTTTTTTTAGATCCTGGCATTAGGAAATTATTTACCCCAGTCTCCTGATGCTTGCAGTATAGTGAGGAAGAGAATCAATAATAAAAGCATTGCATGTGTGATGTGTATTATGAGGCCAAATGTTTCCAAAAATACTTAATAAAGTGGCATATGTTTTAGCCACCCTCTTACTGAGATCATATTAAATTACTCTTTTCAATTCCCAAAGGACTAATAACATATTCTGCTCATATCTAGGACCATTTCACCAGAGAAGTTTGCTGAGCATAGCAAAATAAGGTTGCTACAGCACCAAGAAAACTTTGAAGACACCAATGTCTCCAACAACATCCTTTAACATAAATTTTCTGTGTTCTGTGAAGAATCTATTCTAAGTCTCATCATAAAGCAGTGTTTTAGTATCACAGTAGGACAGACAGAACACAGACATAAACCCCAGAGCATGTCTTTGCTCTACACCCATGAGAAATTCCAGCATTTCTCACCTCACTGTATGCAAATGTGCCACCCTAGGTTACTACTCCAAGGCCAAACTATATATATTGTATACCCATTTAGTACAGATATACTCACTGCTACTTGGTGGCAAATATAATCCATTGATATTTCGGGGTTTGCTGTGGTAAAAGATACAACTGATCTTCACACAACCAAGAGGTTGGGTTTCCCAGAAGCATGAAATGCTGCAGTTTTGCTGGAAAAGGACGTGAGAGAAAGATTTAGGTACTCATAATAAATGCAGCCTGTTACAACCCAATGCAATGTGACCAGAATGACTTTAATTACTGACTTAATATCATCTGTGTTTCCTACATTTTGCCACCTCTAAGCTTTGCTATTTGAAGGACAAAATGTTCTCCCATTTTGTTTGAGGAAAGTGAAAAACACTTAAGATTTTGCAGGGAGAAGAACTATTTCTTCCCTATTTTGTTGTAAAATTTTAATTCAAGGATGGAGAAAGGAAGGTTCTTTTAATGAAAATAGTCAGTCATTTTACCTGCATTTCCATGTGTCTAAATGTGCAAAGTGGATCTAAACATTTTCTCTCTCTCCATAATGAGCACACAGTGTCACTGCCAAGGGCTTCTACACAGTGTCGGAATCGGCACTGGGAACCCTAAGAAACAAACAGTGCACAAGACACAAAATGTTAATGTTAGTGTTTAATAGCAAAGCATTAAAAAATTGAATAATAAAGAGACTGTAAAATTAGAATCATGAAAACATACATTATCAATACAGGTCTGTAAAGATTAAATAGTAACCAGTCTGTTTCTCCTTAATGAAAAAGTGAAAAGACAAGGCAATGCACAAACAGTACGATATGCTCTAAGTTTGCTCACCACAAGTTATTCTTGAAATGCTGCCCTTTGCATGCAGTTAGTGCACAGAATTCACTAAGAGCAAAATGGTGAGAGTACAAACTCCCTTGATTACAATTCAACAACAGGGAGGGTTTATTTCTCTTTCTAGAGAAAGCTTGGCAAGTATATTAGAAGCACTAGCCACATTCTGTATGTGAAAATAGTCCCTATCAATCACTATGTCAACTGTTTGTCATCTTCATAAGTCAAGAACATAAAACATGTATGTTATGTAATGATGTGGAAATTACTTCAAACTTCACAGTATCACACAACTGAGGTTCCACATACTTTCTCCATAACACAGCTAGCAGTATAACCACAGTAAGTGATATTTTTATGTACCAACCAAAGTAGATGTGAATTATGTCAATGGTCTGTTATTCTGTAATTTTTTTTTAATTCTGCATGCCTTTATGCCTGTATCCACAGTTGGAAAAACTGTAGGCCCCTATCTTGTATACAAGGGAACTGCGAACATTAATAGCATTCCATTGTATCCCTCCCTCTTTGAAATAAACTCCATTTCTTCCTTCTACTTCTCTCTTCACTTTAAAGATGGAGTTTGTACTCTCAAAACACAGGATAACGAGCAGTAAGTTTGAATTCAGCCAAACTAGTATTTAACACAATGACTTCACTACTTGTCACATCCACTCATCTTATCTCTGTTTTTACACTTCATAAAATAAAATAAAATACTCTCACAGGATATTGTAGTATCCTGTAAAATGTGAAGTAAGGCATAAGGATTTCAAATCCTATATAATCACTTCCTTAGAGGTTGTATTATTCATTAAATCACTTGGGGATAAACCAGAGAAAGAGCCGAAACTCTTTGCCATTCTGAAACAAAAAGTCTATCATCCAAGATATCTTTGAAAGGTAACATGACAAAAGTGGATTGAGTTCTCATGGCCAACAAGCTTGACATCATGTTTCTAGCAGAGCTGAAAGACACTTAACTAGACAGCACACCTGTTTTATTTTTGGGCTCATTGAGACATGAGTAAAAAGAGAGTTTCTATATCTATTCGGTTTTATTAGCATTCATTAATCACAATTCAACTTTGCCACTTAACATCACAAACTTCATGATTTTACTTGATTTTTTAATGTTATAAGTCTATCTTCCTTTACATGGTATTTAATTACTTGCCAATATTCAGTCTTCTAATAGAAAAAAATGCAGTAACTGTGTATATTCATTTCAACTGAGGAAACTGATACTACACTATAGATAGTAACCTGAATTATACTATTTGATTATGTATAACTAAAATCACATTTATCAAAATAAAATGCTATATTATAAATACTATTATATAATGTACAGAATTAAGAATTTGAAGTCTGAAGAAGAAAAAACATATGCCAAAATGTTATATGAAAACTGGAATGAAATTGACACATATAAAGAATAACTTTTATATGTATAATAATTAAAATTAACCCAGATTTCCTCACACAAGTTCAGGATATCAAAAATACATCAGAGTTAAGATATCTTTTTATTGCTGTCTCTTTTTTCATTTTACTAAAAAGCTTAAGCATGTGTACTGTAAATTGTACAATATTTACCTTTATGCATGTGGAATTAACAAAGAAATAGCAGTCATTCCCAACTTCTGCCATTTTCAATCTCTTGCTGGTAATCCAATGATTGGTTTTTTTATATAAATATGTACAAATTGCAGGAACACAAATATAAGAACTATCAGTGTGTAAGGGGGGGAAACTTGTTCTTTTCCACAGTCTTTCAGGCTATCAGCAGTGTTCCTTTAAAACTGACCTCCTGTTGACAGTATATTACATAATAGATAATTCTTAAATAAATTTAAATTAGAAGATACCTTCTCTAGCTTTGCAGAAATGTTGAAAGTGGTTACTAGTAATCACACAAACTCAATCTTCCAGAATTTTCCTCATTATTACATAATCCATTGTTTGCTCATCGTAAATGACCTCATATGCAACTGTAGGCTACTTCACCTAAGTGAATTATTTCCCTTATCCAATATATATCATTATATTGGATATATATTATATATCAATATATATCAATATAACACTATCTTATCTTTCAGTGTTCTGATTAAAGAAGAAATACACGTTCACATTTTCAAAATTAAAATTGGTATTCCACAAGGAAGTAGCTATTTCTATACATGGTTTGGAAATGGAACTAAGGTAAATATGATGTTTATATTCCAAAAGAGGAGATACAGTTATTAATTATGTATCTGGTGCTATACACTGACTTAGGAAAATTCATATGCACATTAGAACACAATAGTCAATGTCTATGAAAAGAAGTAGAAGTACCTATTCATCCGGCTTCTTAGTCCATTTCCATCCATCACGAAAGAATAATTGGCATTATCCAATTGCAAAGGGTTCCAGCATGCTTGAAAACTTGTAGAATTGGTTGAAAAGAATGTGAAGTGCTCTGATTTCCACAGAGAACCATTTAACAAAAGTCTTCATCCTAGCACCTTTCCAGAACCTAATGGAAATGAATATTCATCCATAGGCCACCTGGAATTTGACTGGAGATGACTGAGTACACTGGATCAAGGCATGTTTTTAAATCACAGCAAAATTTTAATTGTAATCTCAACTGATCAAGAAAAACACGGATTTCCACTTTGAATAAAATGGGATAAACTGCTATCCATGGAATAGAGGAATAATCTAGAAACAAAAGCTAAATCTAGAAAAGGTTTGCTTCTAACTAAAAGCAAGAAGGCAGTGTTATGAGTGGGGGAGTAGATAAAGATTTGGCAAAGCACTTGAAATTATTGATAAGCACATAAACATAAGCTTTGCCTTTTGATTTGCCTTTCTCTCAACTCTGCAACAATAAAGCACCCATCTTAACACATAGGCAAGAGGGAGAAACACATCGGAGAAGTATCTTCAGGCAGGTACCTCCCATCTCCTCTAGATGAATTCTCTGATTAAGGGTGAAGTTTAACTAGACTGTTTTCAAATCCTGTTATAAGACACTGCTATTGATGAATTAAGTGATTTCACACAGGGAAAGAGTTGAAAAATGGTGTTACCTCTTGACAGTTCATGACTATCCCACATTCCATTAGACATAGCAAATACAAGGGGATTAGACCAAAAGGGGGGAAATCTTTAATTGTAACATATTAGATGGGTATCTCCTGTTAGTCTTTAGAATACCCAGAACCCCCACTTTCCTATTTTTTAAGTTCTTTCCTTTTCCTATCACTAAATTTTCCTTTTCACTTTCACCTCACTTCCTTTCTGCTGTAATAAAAAGTGATAGGAAAATTCTTTGAAAACAGACCCAGAAATTCTGTATTGGGCTGGCCAACTCTGATTCACATGGAATTTCTTCTTGGTGTGTTCCAGATTACTAATACATCAGAGAAGAAAAAAAATCTTCCAATTTATTATCCTATAGTACCACTCTAAATACAGTGGCCAGGAGTCCCCCTCTACCAGCTCTGTATGGGAATCAGCAGGTGGCTGTCATCAATTAGAGTAGGGACACAGTTGACAACTATAACCTGATCCTGTGAGGTTTCCCTGGTGTGGACTCTTCTGTTTCTGTTGTAAGCCTTTCTTCAGGCATTAAAGAAACCAAAATATTGCTGCTGGTCCTTCCAGAGAGAGAGGTTCAGAGCAAGTAGAATGTTTTTAGAAGATTATCTTGTCTAAGAAATGAAAGAATGTTGGATCTAGAATATTCTGTGGCAGTTTGGGAAATGACACTTGAGAGTTTTAAAGGTCATTTAATTATCTGAAACCCAATATTTTATTCTTTGAGAGTCCCCTGAAATACACATACTTCCAAGTGAGACAATGTTATTTAATTTTTTCCAAGAGCTTATGTAAGTAAAATGCAAAGTAGTTGAATACATGATGATAAAACATAAAAATATAAATTTGGAATAAAACCATTATAGAAATATAAATTGACTTCTCCAATTACCTAAAATGGTAAGGCAAAAAAAGTCGCTATGGTTTTAGGTTTTAATGAGATAGGTCTACTACTATATTATAATAATTTTATTTCTTATTGATAAATTTTGTTATTTCCGTTAAATGTCATTTTAGACAATAAGAGAAGCTGTTTCAACTCGATCCTTTGTTGGATTCCCAAGAAAAACTTGACAGCGTGGTTTATTGATATTTCTATGGGTTTGGATTTGTCTAAATTTTACTCTCATTGGAAAGGACACCAAGAACCAAATTATACACTGTGTGGTGAATAATTAAAACAGAAACTTAAAAAAAATTCCAGCTCTGTCAGTTGTATTGGTTGCTTGTTTGTTTGTTTTAAATTCTTTCCTGGGAAGTCAGGTTTTCTGTCTGAACATTAGGAAATGTCTGATAATTCTTTCTAAACTTTCCTAGGTTTCCAATCTCATGAATTCCTTAGAGAACAATCAGGTAAGGAAGTTTCAATAGAAAGGCGCTAAATTGCATCCTAAAGTTATTCATCACTTACAACTTGATATTAATTTCCTATAATATCATCGTTCCTAAGTCGTAGTCAAATACACAACACCGGGTAAGGGAATTTTTTTTTTTTTTTAAATTGGTCATCAAAATTAGGAGAATGACGCACTTGGAGGCGCATGCTCTGTAGCCTCTACTCTAGTGTAGTCGCACTACAACTCCCAGAATGCGCCGTGACTAGACGGTCGCTTCCGGTTGTTCGACCCCTCCCCTCGTCGGGGTGGACCTTGGCGGCGCTGTTTGGAGCCTCAAGCTGCACTAAGCAGTAGTCTCCCTGGCTGGTGCTGTTGGGCTTCCTGCAGCGCAGTGGAGACACGTTGCATGTGGGCACCATGAGCCGCTTGGGCTCCGTGCAGCGTAAGATGCCGTGCGTGTTTGTGACGGAGGTGAAAGCCGAGCCCTCGGCCAAGCGGGAGCATCAGGTACCCGGCGGCGTGAGCTGCTGGGCAGTGATTCCACCGCTGCGCTGCGGCCCGAGAACCCTGCTGGTTTTAACCCGGGAGGTGTGGGTAAAGTACCCATGTACCCTGGCCTTCAGCTTCTTGGACCTTCTTACTCGTTAGGAGTGTAGGAGAAATTCCTTTTTTAAATTCCCTACCTCCTCCCTGATCAGGTGATTCAAACTTGCTCTGGCAGGTTTGAAAACCCACATCGCAATTGTCTTTCTTCCCACGACAGCACCTGAGTAATGAGATATTATGGTAGTCTAACGTGGAACGACTGTCGATCGAGACTGGTGTGATGGCATTGTTTATGTCCTAGGAACCCATGGCAGTGTTGACAGCTAGCCTATGTAGGTCACGAAAATCAGACCTCATGCAGTTTCTTGCTTAATTCTAACTTTGAGTTCCCACCCTAAGGTTTTCTAGTCGTCTTGTTTGCACATAGCATTCAGTGAAAGTAAGTGAATTAATATATAGGTAGTTATTAAAAGATATATATTAATACAGCGTGATTCTTTGATATGCAGCAAAGTTCTTAACCTCTCATCTCAGACACAAACCATTGCCTCTTCCATTTTTGTGCTCTAGTACTTCCCCTCCCATAGAGCCTCATATTTCTTCTCATGGGCTCCTTTCTTGCCTTTTAGATTAAATGGCCTTTAACACACAGATGGCCCAATTATCTTTTAGGCCCCGCTGCTAGGACCTGACAGATGCATTAGTATTTGTTGAATTACAGCAAAGACCTTGAGAGTCTTTGTGCCAGTTTTCCATCAACCTTGGTGTTTTCTTACATTTTACTTTTAACATCTTTTCATATTCCTTTCCACTGCAATCGTTATTATATTTCAAACTTCATGATATCGTTTGTGGTACTTCTTAAAAAGTTGTACCTGCAACCCAGAAGGAGTTTCACAATATTGTTTTCTAGTAAAGCCCCAAGATTAGTTCTCAGTGTCTGTAATCCTGACTATGTAGAATAAAGATATAAATCCAAGTACTATAAAAGGTTGTAATCCTTGATGATGGTTCATTTTAGTCATGATTTTCAACTTTAAATATTGGTGGTGGGAAGTAATTTTAAAAGAACTATGTACTAGAAAGGAAAAAAAACTCATTTCTTTGCAGTTAAACTATCTTACCTTAGTGTATTCAGCATAGTGTCCAAATAATTCTAAAATCTCTCATAAATTAGATCCACTGTACTTGAAGCTGTGAATGGGGAGTTCTTGTTTTTGCTACATCTGTCATCCTGTGAACATATCAAATGTACTCTTGTGCATTAATGCTTTTCTCAGGCTATCCACTCTGAGGTATACAACTTTACAATCAATTTGTTGTCCATTTATGACACTGGTACCAGGAAGTATCATTCTAACCCACTGTGGCAGAATAGCAGGAGTCTAATATCTAGTCTAATAGTTTATCTTTAAATTTATAAAATTGCAAGAATTACTATGCCCATGGAGGTTTTGATGAGTGTAAAGTGTAGGATATGCATATTTGTGTATGTACACATACGCAGGCTTGTGCATCTGATGGCCAGAGGTCTATATTGAGTGTCTTCCTCAAGTATGCTCCTCTTAGAAAGATATTACTTACATATGTGTAGGGGGAAGACACATGTGGAAGTCAGAAGATAATTTTCTTCAGCTGGTTCTCGCATCTACCGTTTTGGTCCAAGAATGTGAACTCAGGTCAGGCTGATGGCAGACCCTTTTCCTTGCTAAGCCATCTCATTAGCCCCCACTTTGCTTTTAGACAGGGTCTCTCCCTGACTACCGTTCACAGGCATGTGAGGCTGACTAGCCACCAAACTCCCCTTCCCAACTGCTATTACAGGCTTTTATATGCCTTTAGAACTAATGAAATTAGGCACTTCAGGCGAGCCTATGTGTGAAGCCAGAGGCTGTGTATCTTACACCATTTTTTTTCTCTCTCTCTTTTCAGCCATTTAGAGTTTTGGCAACTGAAACTCTGAGTGAAAAGGCTTTAGATGCAGACATATACAATGCAATTGCAACAGAAAAAGTGGATGGAACATGTTGTTATGTTACTAACTACAAAGGTAAAACACAACTGTCATGTTTACTAAAAGTATTATCTTAATCATTGTATAATTCCTGTAACATCTGAGATGGGTATTTACTCTTAACTTTTGAAAACATAACGGTAGTAGTATGACATCAGTGGTTATATTTAATTTTCTTGGAGAAAGATGTGTAGCTAACATTACCTCGGTAACAATGCAAGGCTAGGTAGCCTGATATGTGAGTCTTACATGGTCTCTCATTGCATAATAACCCTTTCTGTATCATTGGTTCAGCAATTAGTTTAAGATCATTCAGTTAATGAATGGTTCAACAGTGATGGATCCTGGGTTTGTCCTTGACTCTCAGTTCCAGTAACAAAAATAGATAAATGAGATATATATATATATATATGGGATGTTCTGAAATGCACTTTAAAAACTTTTTCAGCTGTGATAAGATATAAAAATTTGCCATGATAAATGCACTTTAAAATAGTGTGTAACTCAGCAGCACTAAGGACATTCACATGGCTGTCCTATCACCACCATTCACCTCCAGAATACTTCATCTTCTAGAACTAAAACTGCTTGTTGGGAACTCCCTCATCTACCTCCCCTCTCCACAGAGGCCATCCCCAGTCCTCGTAGCCCATTCTACTTCATCTCTCTTAATTTAACTATAGGTAACTCATATCAATAGACTCTTTGTGGCTGGCTTACTCTCTTAGTACAGTGTTTTACTATATTGAATTAGATCGCATACATTTTTAAGATTGCTTATTATATACATAGCACATTTTGTTCAGTTCAGTCACGGATGGGCATGTTGGTTGCTCCAACCTTTAAGCCACTGTGGATAATGCAACTATAATAATGCTAAATTAGTCCTTAGGTGATGCCCTTAGTTTTTTGGGTATGAACCTGTAAATGGTTTACTGGATCATTTGTTAATTCTGATTTAGAAAATTTGAGTACCCATTACTCATTTTCCCTAATGGGCATACTAGGAGCTCTTGCTTCCAGATATTCAGTTTTTCTATATCTTTACTAGGACTATTATTACTATTAGTGTTATTGTTGTTATTGGTGATAGTAGCCATCCTGATATGAGTGAAATGCATTTTTGTACATTTACTAGTAAAAACAAAAAGTCTATTCAACAAGAAATAGCATAATTTTAATCTAGTTCTTTATATATATATATATATATATATATATATATATATATATATGGGTAACTACTAGTAAGTAGTAGTATTATAATATAATTAACAATTTTGTAAACATCTGATTTATATATTTAAGATTTATCAGGCTCTTATATTAATGTGTGATGTGCATGATGGAGCACTTAGAGTGTTGGAGCTTTCTGCTCAAGAATCCTCACAGGACCAAAGATGACAAATGGGTAAATACATAATAAAATAAGGATATCAGAAGGAAGACTGTCACAGAGCAGCAGGTCTGGAGATGCCGGGGTAAATCTGTACTTTGTCCTGCTTTATGGCCATAGCAGGACACATTTTTTTTTCTCAGATTTAGGAACCACAGATGTGTTCAGGTTAACACTCCAGAACTGGGAACTTGAAATGGAGTGTTAGTTGGGGAATTTTGTTTTGGCTTGTCACATAGGGATCTTCCAGCCAAGCAAGCAGTGGCCGCCAGAAGCTACCCAGGAGACTCAATGAAACCAAGTGTAATTCAAAAGTCTCAGTTTTAGCAATAAAGAATATTGGCACAGTGCTCTCAGACTACACACTCAGGGTTACAAAGCAACCCCTTTATCATTGTCTAATGACTTGACCACATCAAGTAGGTCAGTTTGATTCCACATCTGCCATAATTAACCTCACGTTGCAATGCAATGCTCAGGGAGTGTGCCAACACAACCACTTGGTTATGCTTTCATTTACAGCATTTCGCAAGGGACCCTGGAACCTTCTGATAAAAGGACAGGCACTTTTCTCACCTCTTCATTTAACAAAGGAAGTGCATCCTCTCCTCAGTGCTATGCATCCTGAACTGAATTTCCTTTGTGTTAGGGTAGTGTTAAACATTCTAAATGTTAATTAATTGGTCCTGCTTGCTGTCTGTTACTTACATTGACTCTGATTGGTTAAATAAAATGCTGAGGCCTGAGATTGGGCAAAGACAGAGACAGGTGGGACTTCCTGAGATTAGAGCAGGAAGTCTGTGCTTTAGACAGAAGATTAAAGCATTCCAGCTAGCAGGAGGAAGAAGAAAGCATTCCAGCCAGCAGCAGGAGGAAGAAGAAGACACACGCAATGGGTTAGAAAAAGAACCTCATTCCACATGGCCTGGAACATTGGCTAGTGTGCAATATGGCAGTCCAAGGGGATGTATGTATATATGGGGTCATATTTGGGTAGTAGAATTAAGAGCTAGCTTAGATGGGCCAAGATTCCTCAACTCAGGCCTAGGCTTGATAAAATCCACTCGCAGTCTCTGTGTGCTCATTTATAATGGCAGAATAAGGATTAAAGGCTGCCGAACAAATTAACAATAATCTAAGTAGTGGTTAAATAGTTTCATTAGCCATTTTTTTTTTTTAGACAAAAGGAGGGAATTGTTGGAGTGTAGTGTTAAGCATTCTAAATGTTAATTAATTGGTCCTGCTTGCTGTCTGTTACTTTCATTGACTCTGATTGGTTAAATAAAATGCTGAGGCCTGAGATAGGGCAAAGACAGAGAAAGGTGGGACTTCCTGGGATTAGAACAGGAAGCCTGCTCTTTAGACAGAGAATTAATGCATTCCAGCCAGCAGCAGGAAGAAGAAGGAATTCCAGCCAGGAGCAGCAGGAAGGAGGCTCACACCATGGGTTAGAAAAAGGAACCTCATTCCACATGGCCAGGAACATCGGCATACCGTGGAGAATGGCAGTCCAAGGGGATGTATGTATATAAGGGGTCATATTTGGGTAATAGAATTAAGAGCTAGCTTAGAGGGGCTAGGATTGCACAACTCAGGCCAAGGCTTGTAGAAATCCATGCAGTCTCTGTGTGCTCATTTATAATGTCTGATAAGAATTATCTGCCGCCAAACCAATTAAATATAATACAAATACTGGGTAAATAATTAGCCATTTTTTCTACACCTTTGTCTTTCAGGGCTATTGGTTTTCTTACAGAAAAGACTACTGTTTTTTTGTTCTGTTTGTTTTGTTTTGTTCTGTTTTAACTTTGAAATGTCTTTCAAGATGAATTTTGTTTCCTTTTGACTTTTCTTTTATTACTACATTTTTAGGTCAGCCATACCTTTGGGCTCGACTAGATAGAAAACCTAACAAGCAAGCTGACAAAAGATTTAAAAAATTTCTACACTTGAAAGAAAGGACAAAAGGTTAGTGAGTTTTTCGTTACACTTTTCAGATTTAAATAGTTGAAATTTGTGGTTTATTGCTATGGTTCTGTGTATTTCTTTCTTGAATTTCCATCTTGGGGGAAAATAATTATATGTATATACACATATATATAAAAAAATTTAGTTTTAGGAATAAAAAAACTGACACAGTACTATGACAGACAAATAGGCAGGCGGGCAGGCAAGCTGGCAGTTACATACATACACATACACACAAATACTGAAAAACAATCTACTCTGTTTAAACATACAGTATTACATGAGATAAGTTTTCATTTGGTTTGTATAAAAATTTTTTTAAATTTATGTTAGAAATATAAAAAATGAACTTTTATTACATTAATAACTATTATATATATTTATATTTGCATATATATTTATTACTTATTTATATTAATATATAGTTTATATATTTATATAATATATATAAAGTATTATATAGATAGTACATTAAAACTCATGAATCCTCACAAAATATTGGCTACTTTAGAGTATAGTGTGTATATTTGAAATATATTTCAAATATTCAAGTGAAAGTTGAATATTTACAGTGTTAGTTCCTTAATTTGGAATGCATTCACATGGCAATGATAATAGTGATGTTATATTTGCTACTTCTACTTTGCCTTGGCTTCCTATTTCATGTCTTCAAGCAATAGTGTAAAGTGTAACTACTCTTTGTAGAGTTTCTTTGGAACACTGAGGAAGACTTCAAACCTGTCCCAGAGTGCTGGATACCAGCAAAGGAAATAGAAAAGCAGAACGGGAAGCCAGTACCTGATGAAAATGGACACATTCCTGGTATTATGTAATCTCCCAAATGTGTTTTGTGAAAGCTCATCCTGAGTGAGCTAACCCAGACCCAGAAAGATATAGTCACTTATAACTGGATTTTAGCTATATAGTACAGGATAACAATCTTACAACCAACAGATCGAAAGGAACAAGAACATAGACTTCATTACTTGTTAGTGGGACACTTTGCCCTAGTGGAGCTGCCATGTAGACCCCCAGTGCAAGAGGAAGCTCTTAGCCCTCATATAGCTGCTGAACTGAAGGGGGCTGATAATGTAGGGGTACCCCACACCGGAGGAGTAGGATAGGTGGGAGAATGGGGAAAGAATGGGTCCTGGAGGGGTGGAGGAAGTGGACTGTGATGGAGATGTAAATTGACGTAGTAAATAAACAAAAAAAAGAAGGTTCATTCAGAAATTTGTTTTACTCTAGCCCTTCATTTTATTTATATTTATACTGAAAAATTTCTGAATCAAGTTTATTGCCAAGTGTAACAGTTTATATTAAAAATATAGAAGGGGATGTCCTTTCAGGTTTGAGTCTTTCTCAAGGATGAGCATATTTTATTAGATTTTGGTCAGAGTAGCTTGTTTATTTGTTGTACCAAGTTTTCCATATTTAAGGAGTTTATTCTAGCAATAAAGTAAAAACAGTAACAACAAACAGGAAATCAGTGAATTGTTTAGCATGATCGGAACAATGGTATAAACTGTGGCACACCTACTGTATCTATTTGTTGTCTTTGACACTGGAAGCATGCTAGAGAGAGAGAGAGAGAGCTCACTTTATTAAATGAAAAAAGATTGACAATAACAGGCAGTTAGAAAAGATGCTAAAATATTTTTTAAGAAAGTTTTAATGTCTCAGTACAGTGTTCAGTTGCTCCTGAGCCAAGATGAGCTTTTTGAAGAATATGTTTTAATTCAGTGTTAATACCCAACAGGATAAACAAATGAACCCTTTATGATTATCAAGAACAACAGTAAAATTTTTAACTTTCCTATTAATTTTAAGTGTCTATATAATAGGGAATCTAGAAAATAAGGAACATTTATAGCCCCCAACCCCCCCACCTGAATCCTTTAACAAAGCCAATGTGATGAGAATAACTGTCTCTTTAAATGATAGGCTGGGTGCCAGTAGAAAAGAATAGCAAGCAGTATTGCTGGCATTCATGTGTAGTGAACTACGAGTTTGGAGTTGCCCTTGTGCTGCGGCACCATCCTGATGACCCTGGACTTTTGGAAATTAGTGCCGTGCCACTATCGGAGCTTTTAGAGAAGACTCTGGAGCTGGTAGGAACAAATATCAATGGAAACCCATATGGTAAGTGAAGGTTTTAAAAGAGAAGTCCTAAGGTCAAATTAAAATGCATAAGTGTCCATTTCCTCAGAACACATCCATTTGTGGGGAAATTCATATATGGCTGATCATTTTGATTTATTAATGCAAAAGGTCAACTTTATCCTCTTATCCTTCTCTGTAATAGCTTTATCAACTGTGCATGAAAAGTAATTATTGCTTTATGAATTTTAGGTGAGTTAGTTGGGTGACAATGTACTGTTCCCTGTTAGGTAAGAGTAAGAATTAGCAACAGATACTGTATCAGAGCACATACCATAATGAATGGAGTAAAGCAGTGCCATTCTGGAGTACAGAGTTGAAAGGAGAATCATAAAATAGAATGAAGACACTAAAGTTGTAATAATTCTAGAGACATCAAGAGCAGATTGAAGGTGTTGGGAACTGGCCTAGTGCATAAGAGTTTGGATCCCTACCACCCATGTTAAAAGCTGTGCACAGTGGCCCATGCCTATAGTTCAAGAGCCAGAGTGGTATAGATTAGAGGGGAGACAATGTAGCCTAGTCATTGAGCTTTAGGTTCAGGGAGGCATCCTTTTTCAAAATGTGAGATGGAAAGCAACTGAAGATACTCAGTGTTGACTTACTGTCTCTACAACGCAGTGTGCAAACATATACACACTGAAACTCCACAGAAACATATACCAGCAGATTTAAGTAGGTTTGATTGATGGGTGTTAAGCTTACATACAGGATCATAGATGGCCTTAGGTAAACACTGAATAAAAGCAGAACATGCTAACAATTTTTTTTCTGTGAAGTGTTTGATAGCCAATATTTTAAGCTTTATTAACCATATCTTTGAAATGGGCTATCAGTAGTACTTAAATGAATGAATAAGGATGCATTCCATTGAAACTACTTACAATAGGTGTCTGTCTGGACTCAGTCCACAGGTCAGCATGCCAGTTCCCAGTGTAGAGAGTACATGAAAGTTGAATTTAAAGTTTTTGGAAGAAGTGCCACACTTGAATGAGAAAACCACTTAATGCACTTAGGATTATTCTGTACAGAAAATCAAATAAACTTTCTGTTAACATTATTCCTAAATATTTAGACATTTATACATTTGGGGAGATACATTTTATCATTCTTTTTAAAAAGAATGTGACTAAAAATGGTTAATGGCAAATTTTACCATTTAGGTCTAGGAAGCAAGAAATACCCATTACATTTTCTTATACCACATGGAGCATTCCAAGTAAGAAATCTGCCTACACTGAAACACAATGACCTGCTGTCCTGGTTTGAAGACTGCAGAGAGGGTAAAATTGAAGGGATTGTATGGCACTGTGGTGATGGCTGTTTAATTAAGGTAATGACAAAAAAAAAAAAAGACCCAGCTTAAATTTGATTTTGTTCTTAAAGATATGACACTCAGATTCTCTGTACAGATTGTAGTAATTCTGGCATGCAGTTAGTACAGTTCCTGTATTTCATATGCCATCGTTCATGCAGGCTAAAACAAAGTCAAGTTTATAAAAGTGTCAGACTGTTATGTTCGCAGGGCATTGGCTATTCTGGATGTGCTTCAGAATTAAAGTGGTAACACATTCCCTCCTGGGAGTTCATGTGGCACATTGAGTCCTCTGAGACATGCTTTGCTTAGTTTAACTCAGGACTTCCCAATCTAACTTATTACAGAATTTGTTGAGTAAAAAAGTGCCAAGTAGCAGTTTACACACAAGGAATTATCTTACACTTCATGCCCTTTTTTTCCCTGGACTTGCCTGTTTGATTTCTCACTGCCATATGGAATTCATAATGTTCAAACTGAGCCTTATCACTCCTGACTCCACATTATTCACTGAAATGAGAAGTGTTCATTATTTTTAAGTCTTCTTCCCATTACTTCATATATCTAGTTATCAGTTCTTTAAAAGTCTAATCTATTGAATCTCTGTTCTTTACACACAAGTAGGTGCTAATTTTAATGCAGGGCAATGTTCTTGCTTGAAATATTACTATATTGCTTTCCCTACAGCACTCATCCCTCATTTCTACCCCCACTGTATTCATTCTTCACAAATGAAAGACATTATTACTGCATAGTGCTGTTTAGGAATGGTAAGACTTGCCATGATAGAGCCCCTTTTTAAGTTCCCGTAACTACTTTCCACGACCATCTGTGAAAACATACGTCTAATCATTGTGTGACTCTATAGTTCTGGGGAGATTATGAACAAATACCTACTTAGCATAGATAAGGCACCCGTGAGGAAAGACCCAAGTTGAACTTAGTGAACTAGTGACTTTATTGGGGTTACTTAACAGGAATGTGGGTAAGGAGCTGCTTACAAGGAGCCTGGAGGACCCAAAGGATAATTAAGAAGCCCTCTCCAGCTTGAGTGATGACTCACAAAAGTAGCATCCTGGGGACTCTCTGCACATTTTGCAGGCAGCTGTCATCTCCTTTGGGAGGAGAATCTCCTTTCCAGCAATTGCTGGTGCTCCTGTAACCTTGCAGAGAGTTTTGGGCATCTTTAAAGTTTTAGGGGCCTTCCTGAGACTTGTGAAGTTTATTTCCCTCTTCAGTCTTAAAGAGCCTCGGCCTAGAGGGGACGTTTTCATGTGGTGCAAATAGTCACACAACAATGTCTTAACCAAGTGTGATCTCAGATCTCCCTACCATTATACTACTAATATTCCCTTCGATAAACTAGACTCTGGCTCCCATTTTTCATTTTTTTCACTATTCACCAACAGACTCTATCTATAGTCATTAAATTTTGGAGGAGCTGCTGATTATGTTACTGTCATTTTTCAGGAACTAGCAGAAGTAAAAAAACAATTTCTCTGCCTTCAGGAAGCTCATATTTAATGGGTAAGACAGACAGCACTATGTCAGAAGAATAGCTAGTAAGAAGAGGCAGACCTTTACATTGTACCTGAGGGGTAGCAGGCACCTAAAATAATGTATTTGCAAGCAAGTTAATACCTTATTTACAGACTAAAGCTGACAACATTTTTTTTCTTTTTATATACAGGTCCATCGCCACCATCTTGGTTTATGCTGGCCACTTCCAGATACTTACATGAATTCCAAACCAGTTATTATTAACATGAACCTGAACAACTATGATGGTGCTTTTGATAATGAGTGTTTGTTTAATCAGTTTTCAAAAATGGATAAACAGAAATTTGATAGGCTCAAAGATATAATACTTGATGTATAAAATGGAATATAGTTGGGATTATTATGAGTTTCTAATATTGAACAGTCTGTCATGTTTACAAAGGTTAAAAGCTTCCATTTAATTTTGCTAGCTGTTTGGCAAAACATATAACTTCTAAACATTTATATATCTAAATATTTATAAAACTCAGTTAAAATTTGAATATTTTAACACAAAAATAAGTATAAAATAATTACATCTGAAATGTCAATCTTAAATGGTAAAATTGTTATAAGCTTACTTTTATGCTTTTAAAAATTTGAAAAGTAGAAATATTTCTCATAGCTTATTGTGCACTATAGTCATAAATTATTGAAGTCTTCAAAAATATACTTTTCTACCAAGTTAAAACTAAATATTTTCTTTTTAAGCAAAAATACAGTACTTTAAAGTGTGAATTCTCTAGTTCAAAGACTTCTTGATTTCCAGAGGAAACTTTTTAACTCATAAAATAGTTTTAAATCTACAATTAAATGAGGTCTTTAATAAATAGGGAAACTATTTGGACTTTCTCCATCTTCCATCTGGTCAGAAGCAGCGACGGGGCTAGGTAATTCAAATCCAAATTGTTCAGAAAGTTTTTTTAATTTCTCTTCTAATAGAATATTTTTTTTCACTTCTTCTTTATAATTGTACTTCAGGTCTTCAATTTCTTCAAAAAATGAAGGATCAAAATTTTCCAGTTCTTTTTTCAGCTTCTTAATTTCTTCCTAAAAGTCCCATATAGAAATACATGTTTTTTGTTTGAAATTTTGGAGATTTGGTTACAAACATAAAAACCCAGATAACCAGAACAGTAAAATACAAAGAAAAATCTTGAAATTTTTGTTAATAAGGTTCCATTTTACCATATGAATAAAGTACCAAATGCCATCTTCAACTAATTGCCATCTCCAAACCTCACCAGATATTCTCTTGCAAAAGAGATGAAGTTATTGTCTTATGATCATGAGAACTCTGGAACTTGTGAAAGCTAAGCACTGGTGAAGGGACCAGTGGCAAGCAGCCAATGCCCACTCCAGACTAGTATTTTTGGAGTCTTAGAGTAGAGAACAGAACTGTTTTAAGGGAAAGATTCTTGAAAATAATTTCAAAATACACCTAGAAAGCACTTTTCCCAAAAATGACCCACAAATTAAGAAAATATTTAAATAAATTTATTCTCTAATCCTTTCTAATTATTTGTTTGATTTTTTTTGAAGTTGCTATCTGTTTAATAAAAAGTTGTCATGAAGATAAGTGTGAAAAAAATCCATGATTTTTAGGTGCATACTTAAAGATGGTGATAATAAAAATTATTTCCCAAAGCTATTTTCCCAAAACCCAGACCATATCAAAGTTAGACACAAAAAAGAATTACCTTTAAATGTTGCTTTTCTAGTTCTGACCTTTGGAGCTTTGTCTCCAGTTTAGTTATCTTTTCCTTTAGTTGATCAGACTCTGCCAAAACAGTCATGAAAATTAGACTTAGGTTTTTCTTTACTGTGAGTCACTCAAAGATTGAAGCCAACAGTCTGGCATCACCTGGCACTGGGTGGCAGGAACACTTCCCTGGTACCCTGTCTGTCACTACTTGTAGGTATGGGCCATTTCACAGAAAGCACACTGAGGGGAGGCTAGTAGGTATTAGAAATGTGGGTTCTTGTCTTTTATGTGAGAGAAATTCTTATTTTTGAGAGAAGAATCTTAGAACCAGTACATTTGTTAGGTACTAAATATAGAAGCAAAGGACAAAATGGTTAAGCCACATATTTATGCCTTCACCCCAAATACCTTTGGCTACTGCATGTAGGCTTTTTTGTACTATGTGCGTGACAAAGATACAGGAGTGTAGTGCTGATGGTCTGGTAGGAAGTCAGCTGTTGACCCCCAGCATGAAGGCTAAGATTCAAAGTGTCATGTGTCTGTGCAAGCATTAAAAGGTAGAGTTTTGTTTAACCTGTAAGAAAATAATGAAAAGTTTTCATGGTAAGGACAGGAAGTGATTGTAGTGCTCTGGGGTGATTTTCTATAACTCAGAGACACAGAGCAAACAAGGTTTCAAATTATTAAAAACTTTTTTTACCTTCTGGAAGGCAAAACAAAAGTGTGCGTACATGTAAATCTGAATTCCACATATGAAGAAAAGATATATTTGTCTTTTTCAGACTGGCTTATTAGACTGAGCAAGACAATCTGTAGTTACATTTTCCTATAAATATTTTTCATGCCTTAATAAAATTCCCCTGTATGCACGCACGACATTTTATCAGGACATCTGTTGATGGACACAAAGGCTGATAGTATAACCTGGCTACTGCAAGTAGTGCCCCAATAAATGAGTATGCAAATATTTGTGAGTTTGTACAGAGTCTGTGAACTCCTCTATATTATACACACTGGTAGTGAAATAATGCAGCAAGAAAACGTGTAACATATTCCAAAAGTTATCTAAATGTCCTTATTTTTAAATGTTTATTTGCGAACATCCAAACAGGTTGATTTTGTAGCAGGGTACTCTCTAAAATGTGTTAGGCTTCTTTTTGTTTTCTTTCCTTAAGACATAAGCAATATAAGGGCTCAGGTTTAGACAAATTTGAGAACTTGCCTAATGTCAATGGAGTTAATAGATTATCTTTGGTATCTACTAGCTGTCACACATCAATTCCAGATAGATGAATGTTGTTTTTAGTTATCAAGAAGCACGGTAGCACAGTGGTTAAGACCACGGCATGGTAAGGAGTTCGGAACTTTTGTAGAACTAATGCTTATCCTAATCTTGAGGATAGGTTATGAATCATTTATCAAATGTAAAATAAAGACAACAATACTGTCCTATGGCATTATAAGAATAAAGTACAAATTTTGTAAATTCCTTAGGATGGTTCCTGGCACAAATCACATCACATATTAATACAAAGTACTAATTGAGACTCTACAGTAACTCTATGAAATAGTTCAAAATTATTCAGATACAAATTGGTATAATCCTGAAGGGCAGAACATGGCATGCTTATTAGGTTAGGAGGTACAGTGTAGTTATGCCAGAAGCTTTGGAACTATGCTAAGCATCCATCCTGCGGCAAGCTGCTCACTGGTATTCATTCACTAGCATACTATGGAATTAAAGACATGATTGATGTATACATCTTAAAAGATCTCTGTAGTACCCTCAATGAAGTAAGATTAAACTAGAAATACAGAGTCCATCCAAAAAAATATTCAAAACTCAATATATCTATAAGGTCTATTCTCTTTGTAAAAGTTATATCCTGTAAAGTTAGTAAAAAAAAAACAGCAGATATCAAACCATGGTTCTTAGGAGAAATGCAATACATGTATAGACATACATACTCAAATTTTCATCTAGATTCTACAAACAACTCATCCTGATTATATTTTCTTTAGTTTCAAAAGAAAGCATTTGAAGTCTTAAGTCACTTTTCTGAGGTTGTCCCATTAAAAGTGTCAGAGCTTGGATTTAGACTCCAGCTGGTTATAGTGGTACCCAAACTCCACCCTCGATCACATCTGTATGAACAAGAATGCAAAGCATTACCTTGTTATCCCTGGGGTGTGAATATGGGAGACTATTTAAATTTGTCACTGTGCCTGTTTACAATGCACCATAAATTGATTTGAGAAATTATTGTGATTGAACAATTACATTTGCAAATACAGATCTGCAAATAATTAAAAGCAACTGTATTCTGTATGTGTACACACATACAAAATGTTTTGTATATAATTGTGTGTTATACAGGGGAATGACTGCTAACTTCTGACTAGGAATGAAAGTGAGTAAAAGGTACATTTATATTTTGTAGTAGAAAAAATACTACTGCAGTACTTGTAGTCTTAAAACTAACATTAAAACAACAATTAGTGACATTCAGAAGAAAATGTTTATAGGGATTGAAGGACCTGTACTTAGAAACTGGAAGCAAATGATACCATTCATTGCTTGGTAATATACTATCTGTAACACCTAGATGGATCACAAGGAAAATACTTAGGCCACTTAGTAATATAAGTAATTCAAAGTGCTAAATACGAATATTTCTGTAGTCTGAGAAGAGTACAGCTCTGAATCTTCCTGTCAGGTATTTGATACTATAGAAAACTGATCAGAAACAAACACAAAAAGCAAGGCCTAAATCAAACAGTTGGGATAGTCAACAAGTTTTATGAAATACATTACCAGGTGTGCTGCTTTCAGCTCTAGTTTGATCCTTGTGAATTTCTCTCTCATGGATTAATTCTGCTTTTTCTTTATCCAACTGACTATTGGCTAATCTAGAATACAATGATAGCATGTTAGAAAAATAAACAATGGGTCCGACTCTATACAGTACATAGGCATTTCATACAAAGCACTGGTAGATGTCACTCAACATTCGGCGCTGGTGGTGATGCTGGTAGGATATGCTGAAGAGGTGACAGCAAGGACTATCAAGGGAAATATTTACTCTCTAAGTCTCCTGCCAATTCCCAAACAACACAAAAATCTAAATATTTACTATCAGTCCTGATATTATTTTCAACTGATATTATTTTCAAGAGTAGTTTTCTTAGAATGAAAGGAGGCTGCAGAAACTCCTAGAAGCATAGAATTACTTCTTTCTCTTTTATTAGGATTTGCTTCTGGAATGCTAAGGTTTAATTCTATGCTGATGGAAAAATTTAAACTAGGTTACAATGTGGAAATATTAGTATCGGGATCCTCCTGCTTTCTGCTTCCAGACACAGTGAATATTTTGGATATAAGGATGAAATAATAATGAACTTTGGAGAACCCTGTGTTTAGGTGTAGCAAGTCTGGCTGTATAAAGTAATTTCCTAAAAATAAAGGGAAGGTGGTCAGTGGATAAGTGCAAAAGCTGTTAAGTTGATGACCTGCTTGAGATTCGTGGAAGAAAAGAACAAACTCTTTCAAGTTGTCCTCTGACCTGCCTTTGCTCATGGCATGCACATCTTCCCCAGCCCCCCCCAGCATGTACACGTGTACACACCACACACACACACACACACACACACACACACACACACACACTAGATGTTAAAAAAAATGTTAAGTAGTCAAACATTATGTACCTAAGAAGCTGGAGTTTTCGTATAAGCCCTTGCTCTGTCTCAGCACCTTCAGGAACAGTTTTGAGGATCTCAATCTTTGAACACAATGGAAAATTAAAAGATAAAAGTTGAGCATGAAAATAAGAGGATTTCAAAAGACGAACTCTGAATAAAGTATAGGACTTGGGTCTTTGAAAGCATGAAATAACCACTGTTCTGAATTCTAGCCTGTGTACCCAAGTCACTAGTTCCTGAGAAACTCATTACTGCATGCCCAGGCATGTTCTAGGTCATGAAGACACAGCACATGGAATAGCTGGAGTCTCTTCTGAGGAACATAGTGATACTGTGACATGAGACTGGATATGATACGTCGGGTTAGAGAAAAAGACTATCTAGGAAAGACACAGTGTTGGTACAGAATCTCTGAAGAGCCTTCGTTTAAGCAAAGATAGTTCACCAGTCATCTACAAGTATATTGGGAATAATGAGTACTGTTCTGAACAAAGCAAACAGGTATAAAGTTTAAATGAGTTTCAGTTGTCCAAGGGTGTGAAAGGGTTAATGTTGGGAGAACTGTAAAATATGAAAAGTGTTAGTTGTAATGTACATAGCTATGAAAAGAGTTGTATTACAGTTTTATTCAGTGTGATGAGAACCATTAGAGAGTATCAGAATAGAGCTACTGCAGTTTGTTCTATGCTTCACAGGATTATTTGACAACTGTGTGGAGAGCAGACCAGTAGCATAGAAAAGATGAAATGATCCAGGTGGAAGCCCAGGGATAGTTAGGAAATTACTGCAGTCATTCAGTATGAGACAATGGCTTCCACACTGAGGAGTACTCAGATTTGGGATGTATTTTAAAAATACATCTGACATGACTATTGATGAAAAAGATGTGGAGAATAAAAGAATGAAATCTGTGATGATTTAGCTGTGGCTTATATAAGTGGGTGACAGTAAGTACCATTCTCTGGATGAGTCTCCAAGGGGAGACACTGTTCACGGATTCTTTTTTTCTTTTTCTTTTTTCACCTTCAGGCAATTCAGGGATTTTCGAGCTAGATTACATTGTTTTATCATTTAAAGACTATTACATGCCTGTTGTTCAAGATCCTCAGTGTATTTCTTAGCTTTCTGTTCTCTCTCTGTTGCTTCTCTTAAGAGCTGTTTAAGGTCAGTGATGCTTTGATTCTTTTTGACAATATCGCTTTCCAACTCTTTCATCTTGGTCTCATACATTCTAAAAATATGAAGAAAAAGTATTATGGGCATTATACGTAATTTCACTGATTGAAAACCAGCTTAATTCACAGTCAACTATGCAAGGCTCCATTATAGTATTTCTTCTAGTCAAACCTTTGGCTATGTAGTTAGCTTTAAAAGATGGTGTTAAGGGATAAGCAGCCTAATTAACGTGCTAATTACAATAGAAAATTAAAGTCATTCTATGGACCCTAATTCGACTGCAAAAATCTTTCCTCACTTCCAGTACCATTGTCTACCTCAGGACGTACTTAAGCAGAAAAAGCCCAAAGGGACACTACAGAAAAAACAAGTTGTTCGAAAGCATGGGTGAGAAAAACTTCATGCTGTGAAAAGTATGAAGCAACACAGATTTGTAACTAGTAAGAAAATGATTAATGGCCTAAAGAAATCTACTCAAAATATATCTTCAAAAGTTTAAGCCAAATAGTTTTATAGGCACATACTTTTAAAAAGACAATGTTTACTGTATTAAAATGTTTCCAAAGGAAAAGAAATAAAAAGGAAGCTACTGACTTAGAAAATTATCTGACGAGACAGCATAAGGAAAGGCAGTTATGATTACCTAGATACTTCCAAATAATTTTGAACAAACCTTACAAACAGATCAGAAGGGTGTGCTTACTTTACAAGGACCAAAGATGTACCAAAGGTTAATGTGGAATATCAGAAGCTCATTCCTCTACTTTATTCATTTCTCTGTTCAAAAGCTACTGTGATAGTTTGAATGAAAATGTCCCCCGTCCCCATAGGCTCATATATTTGAAATGCTTGGTCACCAGAAAGTAGAATGCTCTGAAAGAATTAGAAAGATTAGGAACTGCGGGGTTGTTGGAGGAAGTATGCCACTGCAGGTGGATTTGAAGTATCAAAAGCCCTTGCTAGACCCAGTCTTGCTCTCTGCTGCCTGTAGATCATGATCTACATCCTGATTCTTATATACTCCTCCAGAACTGCACATGCCTGCCAGAGTACCATCATTCTCCCTGCCATGATGATAATGGACTAAACCTCTGAAACTCTAAGCAAGTCCCCAGTTAAATGCTTTTTTTTATAAGAATTGCCTTGGTCATGGTCTCTTCATAGCAGCAGAACAGTGATCAAGATCTTCTTGATCTTATTACCCCATCTAAATAGCCTGTACACCAGCATGGCTCCTCCTAGAGGTCAATATAGTTGGGACACGTGGAAGGGCAAGGCAGAGTCTGAGAGCAACCTTGGATAAGCAGTGAGACTGCCTTAAAAACAAGTTGGACTTACAGTCACTGAAGTTGTTGCATCTGTGAAGTTCTCAGAAGTGATTTCACATGTAAAGTCATCTTCAGTAAAGGTTAAATATTGCCATCAACCCACAACTATCTTAAAACTGAATAGTCTTTTCATGCCAGTAAGTAAACATTTACTGTACCTCACAGAGCTATAGAAAAATAAGGGCAGGATCTATCACCTAAAAATGATAGCTACAAATATCTTGACCTACAAAGGGATATATAATTTAGTTACTATCACAGTGAAAATCAGGTCTTTCTAAGTGATGGAAGCTGGCTCTTGAAGAGACCTAGTAATTTCAGCTTTTTGGAAATACTCTGAAGCACATAGTGTGGCAGTAGCTGATGTTGAGTGAATATTTGTGGGAAAAGTAAATCTCAAAGTCACTTAACATATATGACAAAATAAAAATCAACTGGCAGTTAGTTGCTGGCTCAAAGCCACAGGGTCCAAGATGATACTTTTCCCCTCTGCCCACTGTTACACTTGTTATTTTCATACTGACATTAGCATTCTGACAGAACTCTTGTTTCCAGTCTGTAGAAGGATAGTGCGAGCTATAGGGAGAAGTCTGGACTGTGACTATTCTAGGCAGTGTTAGAAGAGGAAGAAAAGGACTCCTCTCCGGATTAGAGTCATTTATCTGAGTGCTCTCAATTATGCCTACTTGGCCTTTTCTTTTCTCCTTAAAACTGGCTGATAGAGGCAAATGCAATATGCCGTCCACAGTCGAACTAGCTGTCTTTCAGTGCTACAGCTCACTTTTTAGTTGGCATGACAATGCTGTCATATTTTTTTCTGTCATTCTAAATATGGCAAATGTGGCCTACAAGGACATTAAAGAACACACAAATGTAAAGAACTGTGCAAATATGGTAAAATAAAGTTGATTTCAAGCAACAAGAGTTAGTGCCATAGTCACAAATCCAATACACATACAGAAAGTGTTCACAGGATGGGAGAAAATGAACCAGAAAGTAGAAGCTAATAAGACAGTAATATTGCTACGGGTATTCATATTGCTGTATTCAACTATGGGTTCTTTGTAAAGAAGTTGCCCAGCATACAAATAAAAGCATAGCAGCTCATTCCAGAGACAATATAACACAGCCCAATTGCTTACGACATATTTGCAGTAGAAATAAATGACCACAATGAAGATCTGGAAGTAGTGGCTGCAAAAACAGCATCCAGGAGAAGCTGGGAAGCATCAGCCCCGGCCCAAAGCAGCTTCATGAAGCATACCTAGCTCCAGGAAGTTAGCCCTGTCTCAGCTCTGCTCCGCTCTGTAGCTTACCAAAAAAACTAGCTAACCAAACCAGCTAAGAAAGAAACAAGAGTTTCTGTAATGCTGGAACAATAAAAAGACACTGATAAGGAACCAAACTGTTCATCAGGAACTAACTAGTTTATTCAGCATATGGTCATCTTTTAGGTCAATGATCCTAGGGTTAGAACTAATTAAGCTTTGAACATGTTTGAAACTATCTGATCCCACCTTGTAACCACAGTTGATTTCCAGCTCTTGCTGTCAGCACCTTCCAGCTGCGGACCTCTACTTTCTGCAAACTGTAATCTCTTCCCAGTCTCTTCTAGTTGAGCTGCCATCTTGTCATTTAGCAGCTCTAAGTTGTTCTTAGCTATCCGCAGTTTCTCGGATGCTTCCATTTCCTATCAGTAAAGACTTATTAGTACATTATGACAAAATCTAATACTATTCTCTCAGATGTCAGGTATTTAAAATTACCACTATAGGCTGGAAAGTAGAAAACAAGCTGGAGCTATGTTGTTTTAAAACTGCAAAATGTTTTTTTTTCCTCTAAAACAGCAACCTATTCATAGTAATTAGCACAAAAAATTAATTAATTGAAGGCAGAGAAATGTATGTAGAAGTATTTATTATCTAAAGTATCTAGTGGATACTCTAAATTTGTCATGTGTTTTTCAGGAAAATGAGATCATCTTGTTATACCTTAAAAGATGCTTTGTTTTGACCCTGTAACACTTAAAGGAACCTTGGCTATTAACACAAGCAACATGTAAGTGACAGATTATTTCCAGTAATGAACATTAAGATTCACGACAGTACAGCTTTGGTTTAACAATACAATCAGCTACTGTTTTAAAAGTTTTTAAAATTATAATTTCAATTCATTCACTAGGTAATGTATGTTAAAAATAATACCTATTTGTCAAGAGTAAGCAATGTATTTTGTTATTTACATAAAAAGGCATCCTACTGATTAACAAAATGGCTATATTCTTTGCTCTATAAATTGGGCATTGCTCTAAGTCATATGCATAAATATTAACTCACTTAAATTTCTCAACAGCTCTGTGAGATATATACTATGTATATGTGCTTCTTTTTTGAGATGGGCTCCCTATGTAGCTTAGGCTGGCCTCTCTTCCAGCCTGAGTACTAGGACCATAGGCATTCAATTCAATGCCCAGTTAAGAGATACACATATTTATTACTCCCAATTTTATATATGAGGAATTTGAGGAATATAAGGACATTATCCAGCTTGGAACAAGTCCCAACAGAACTAAGAACTGAAATCAGTGAGGAGTTTCTTCACTATACAACCTTAATTCTAAATTTTCATATAATTGTACCCCTTTGATGAATGTATAATTTTCAAATTCTCTTAATATGTATTGTAAACAGATACTGGTATCAAGAATCTATCTATTTTCATTTTGCCAGGGTATGTCACTTAATGAAAATAAATGTAGTACATCATAATGTCTTACTTTCTTAAGTTCTTTCCGAAGCCGCTCATTTTCAGCAACAATTTTCTCAGTGCCCTTGTTCTTGGATTCATACTGCAAACTCAACTGATGTCCAAAGTGAGCTTTAAGCTTTTGTAATTCAGCCTGGTAATTAATAAAACAACATATTAACAAAACAAAAATATCAGATGATTATTTACATGAAATCATATACACAAGCGATATTAAATGAACTTAGCAAGCTGTAGTTATATATTTATACATGTTTATATGTAAAATAAAGAAAAGAGGTCATGAACTTGAGAGGAAGTAAGGTAGGGAAGCATGGGAGGTAATGGATGAGGAAAAGAAAACAAGTAAATGAAACAATTATATTTTAATTCTTTTAAATGTAAAAAGTAAAAATTATTATTTAAATTCGTACACTTAATTCAAGGTAGATAGTTTGACACCTTATTTGATATGATTACAATGAAAGACTTCCCTCAAACTATTTACAACCAAAGTTCCTATCCAACTTTGGCTATACATTAAAATGAGTTTAAGATTAACAGAAAATTCAGGAACCTCCACAAACCTTACAAATCAAATCAAAAATCAGCACGCACACATAATTATTCACCAGAAAAGAACAACTGGTTCAGAAACAGCAAATAGAGCCAGTCTGTAGCTACCTTTAGATTTCTTGCTAATAAACCTGTTCTGTGTAAAATAAAACTGCATCCATTAAGGGCATTCAGTGTAGTGTGAGTATATTTAACATTTACCTTAAAAACAAAAGCCAATGGAAAAAAGACATTCATAGAAAATGACCACATAAAAATTACCTTTAATTTTCCATTTTCTTCTTCAATATTAGCCATTTTTTCACTGGTCAGTATTCCTGATGCTTTTTTCAATTGTTCATTTTCTCTTTGGACCTTTTCAACTACTTTCTTCATTAATCCAATAGTTTTTTCTAGCTCTGGGATTGTCTTCCCACTTCTACCGGACTACGAAACAATATAAAATTTTTAACATGTAATATCTTGGAGACTATGATTTATTAATGCCAAATGGGTCTAATATACTCATCTTTAATAATTGCTGATATTTGATTCTAAAAATTCTGTTAATTTAATACATTTCTAAAGTATGTGAGACAGGAATTATAACTGCACTCTACATAAAGGAAAACCAGGGCTTAAATGTATTTGACATTCCTTAAATCATATACTTAGTAATGGCCTACACAACTCTATGATGTGTGATCTAAGTAAATCAAAACAGTTTATTTAGCTAGGGCTCTTTCTAGTACAAAGGTTCTAGGCTGCTTTGGCTCTAGGTCCCTTTGGGAGTCAAACAACACTTTCAGAAAGATCACCTAAGACCATTGAAAAACACATATTTACATTACAATACATAACAGTAGCAAAATTATAGTTATAAAGTAGCAACAAAATATTTTTATGGTTGGGGTCACCACAACATGAGAAACTAATTAGGAAGGTTGAAGACCACTGTTCTAATACATAAAAACTTTCTTTACACAGAATAAAATCACAAAAATGAAACTATGTGTTTAAATAGCACTTAAATAATCATAATAAAGGCAATTTTCTCTAATAGCTGTGGCTTAGAAATTTAGTTTCTGTTAATGTATTACCTAATGAAGACATCAACAGAGATAATTCACTAGTTATTTAGCTAATCTTCAGCAGATGAGTAAGTGAACATGCTTAACTCAGTTCTGGACATTACAGGGCTGCTGCACTCATAAACTCACAACAACTAAGGTTGCCCACACAAAACCAGCAGATCAAGCCAGCTAACTAGCAAGGACAGGGAAGGGTTCATGAGCTTCTATTCCTAAACCTAGGAGCTGTGAACGATTGATGAGTTCTGGAAAACGAGAGTCAGTTTTTCTTTAAGGTCTCCTAATAGACCCACCAAGTTTTAGCTGGTGACTACACACCCACAAGTATATGGACAGCACAAATTGGAGTTAACTTAAAAACAAAAAGTATACAAAGTTGGAGTATAAGGGAAATGGGGATAGACTGGAGAGAAGGTAGAGGGGAGAAAATGCAGTGGTTATGATCAAAATAAATTGCTATATAAATTTTAATAAATAAAAATTTATTAAATTTTAGAAATTTATAAAAACTAATTTATTAAAATAAATTAAAATTTTATTATTTTTATAATTGTTATTTATACAACTATATGAATAGTTATCATTCATAATGTGCAATAAAAATACTAAAAAATAAATGTTTACATAAAAATTTAAGATACACCTAAAAAATGTCAAATATTCTTTATAATTTGTTTCTTAAAAAACAATATTATATGTATATTTATAGTATGTATTTTTTTTTACTTTCACTTTGAAACAAATGTTAACTGCCAATATTTATTCTGAGTACTTTCTATTACTCCCAGTATTTTCAGAGAATTCATCATGTATGCCACAGATTATTACCTTAATGGTTTTTTATAGGAGTGCTTCAATTTATAACATTCAACAATACAAAGTCAACAGGAGTTTATACCTCTGGCACTAGTTTCCTAAGGATAAACTCACCCCTCTGACCTGACCAAGTTTCCGTTCAACTTCTATTTTTCCTTTCTTAAGAAATTCACACATTTCCTTCAAATCTCTTACTTGATTCTAAAAGATAAAAGAAAATAGCAACAACATGTAATAACCATACAATAGCCCCGAGAAAGAATGGAAAAATTATCTGAATTAAAAACTCAACTACCGATGACGCCCAGCGGAGCTGTGTGCTGTCGCCCGCCCACTCCCCCCAGAGACTGTATCATTCTAAAAGGTTATGAAAGTAGTTATAATTATCAATAGGTTTAGTGGATAGGTTAAAGGGGTTGTAGGAATTTATAGGATTAATAGATAAGAAATTGTTGGTGTTTGTTATAAGTGAATTTAGTAATAAATAAATAAGTGTTAAATAATAATTTAAAAGTTCGGTTACAGGTGGCGCTCAACGTGGTAAGGCATTATGGGTAATTTTATTTTCAAAACTATAGAGAAAACTGCAGATTTTGAAACTATGATGCCAGTTGTTGACAATATGGCAGTGTTTACTGCTGACCTCTACACTGTTTTTCAATCAGACCGAATGTTTTATGCTGTTTATTTTTTTTTATTTTATTGGTTTGTCATAAGGAAGACGTCTGTTACACAATTAAAAACTATGGAAATGCAGATTGAGGAGCTTAAGAAAATTCTGGCAGGGCAGGTGACTGGAACTGAGAAAATGGCAAGTTCTTTTCTAGCTAGGTCTCCACAGTCGCCGCATGTACCAGTAGAACAGCCGCTGCATGTGCCAGTAGGAAACCAGGTAGGTAATGGTGCTAATGTGGAACCAAGTGCGCCCCCAGAGGAGCTGCATGGTACTGCACAATCACCATAAGCTTTTCCAGTTATGTTTCAAATTAGGCCTGATAATAACAGTCAGC